>OZ020282.1:7530266-7787990 GCA_963971205.1 Aethes cnicana
GAATTTTCAATTCAATGTTGTTTTTAACTGGAAACTGGAGTGATAAGTACTATATTCGCCAGGACATCTTATTTTAACTTTTTTTTATATTGTTTAGAATGGTCATATATCTCAAATATTGTATTCTACTATTTTTAAATACGGCTGTTTTTGACTTTCTCGAATAATTCTTTTTGCACTTTACAGCTCCTGTAAATACGCATCTTTTGAGTCTTTTTTGAATATCATATCTTTACAACTCACCGAGATATAAGGGGATCGCACTTTTTCACGAAATCTGAGCCTATACTGGAGCGAACGAAAAGACATTTCCAATGTCAAAATTTAACGCTCGCGTCATTTATTATCTGACAGATCACGATAATTAATGGGGTAGACATCTTCTACTATCTAAAGTCCCGCCCCTCCAAAATTCAAAACGCTTCAATGTATTTCAAAAGCACCACCAACACTTTCATCACATGTGTGCGTGCTGAGACAGCCATCAACTATGCGTTGAGAGTATTGGTGGTGCTTTTTAAATAATAATAAAAAAATTGAAGTGTTTTGAAATGTGAAGGCGCGGTACTTTAGATCGTAGAAGATCTCTAGGTAAGTATAAACTTTCCAGACGTATGTACTTATACTGAACATTTTGTAGTAAACTTTCTGAACAGAATTTAGAAATTTAGAACAAATCTGACCCCGGTTTTTGCACGGTATGAATACGCTTGCACGTTCAAAGCTCAGAGTATTCCAATCTCGCGAACAAATTCAAAGCCAAGGCGTTCATTTAGTGTTCCTACTTTTTATTCAACACGAGTTTAAATCCCAGAGCGCCTGTTACTTTAGACGTATTTTTATTGCTTACTACGTTCCAGTGAAACGCCAACGACATATACCTAAGTATTTTTAAGGTTTCGAATCATTTTCTGTATTTCGCTGAATTGAAATATTTAATAGAAGGGGTGCGTATCAAGGTGTAGTGTTGTTTGGCATTTATTTTGAAGCACTGAAAGGAAGTTTTCCACGAATCCCCGGGAATTTTATGGTGCACGGAAATAACATTGCGTCTATCTAACATTTAGAGCTAATAATGCAAATTAAAGCGTACTCAAACGGACGTGACGCGAATACTGCTCAGGAGGCGTCGGTCCGGAGATGCATCGACGCTCACCGCTCCATCGATCAGCTTCTGATGTTAATGGCATGAAACCTCACAGTAATCACATCAGGGACGCACGTAGGCAAAGTAAACCTTTAATTACATTACACATCATCAATAACGATTAGAAAAGGCGATTTGATTAACTTGATTAGTGTACATGTTAGTTAAATACTGTAGGTTCGATGACGTAACATACTTCGGCTGATTGGTTCGAGTGCAGAGAGGTAACAAACTCGTCAATTGATAAAGGTAGGTTTTTTATGTACCTATGGTTTTTATTATTATTTTGATTTAGTTTTTTTAAATACTCGCCATTTAAAAAACGTTTATTGAGTATTTTTTCTAATACACACCCGCTCTAAATTAAATTCCTAATCGAGTAATGAATATTCGCGTTTCAGATAAAAAATACCGAGAGCATGACTCTAGTACCTACCCATAACAAGATTAAGTTGCTGATTTAATAATGTAAATACTTTCTTCAGGTATTTTTCGCATTCTACTTAATAGCACAAAAAAATTGTATTTAAATGGACCTGGTGTTATTTACTTACATCTCCTTAGTGAAGGACTCTGACAAAGGTAAAAAGTCCTATAGCTCGTAAGTTTCTCATTGACCTATAAAATACCAAGTACGAGTAATTATGAAACCTCAGGCAACCCCAATGTTCTTTTTTATTTTAACTCCAACAAATATTCAATATTATTTACCCAGAAATTCATCTTAAAAGATCTAATTATATCTTGCATGCGGTTTTCCTTTGGGGCCCCACTCAAAGCTAATTACACTTCCGTGACATTATAATCTTCAAGATTCAAAGAAAATTCTCAGCGCTATATGGGATTTTGAGTGGGTACGTAAGGTGGAAATGCGGTGGAGAATAATAATCGAAGTGCTTTGATCACTCGCTGTAAACTGGGGTCACCCCTTACACCGCCACTGTCGGCCTCAGCCGTCAAAGCCAACGGCGTAAATTATACGGCCCGTATAGTTCAAATTGGCGTTGTTTGCAATTGACATGGCGCCGAACGCGTTAATAAGGGTGCGATGCGACGTCTTTGACGGGATGACGGGCTGAAGGGACGAGCGTCGATTGCACTCGTCTCGCCATATGTCTCAAATAATCGCGCTTGACTCGTTTGTGATATATTTTATTTGGATTATTTGCAGGGTGACTTTGACTTGTGATATATAATAAGAATAAGAAACGGTACAGTACGTTAGAAATCGATATTTCTCCCTACGTTCAGGCAAATCAGTATAATAGGTAATATTTCTTTTAGTCTCAAACCGGCGATCAAAATTGTTAAGGCTCCTTTTAGGAACAGACGACGCGTCGCGTCGCGCGACAAAATTAAGCATTTATATGTACGATACCTACAGGTTCATACATAAACACTATTTACCTGTTTCTCATTGGGATGGGCAGATACCACAGAACGCCACCTGCTTCTATAAAAGCATATCTCCATCGCTTCCTAAAATTTTAATTCACAAGTGTATTAATATATACATCGCTTTTTGCATCGCCAGTGCCAGAAATATGTAAGTCTTTACTGGAACATTTTTAAAAGTAAATACTAATACGAATTTATTTAATAGTTATTGACTAAAATAAAATAAAAAACGTATCACTCAAAAGTCAGTGAACGTCTACCTAAGTTGTAAGTAAAGTGCTGTGCAACGTACTATGTTATTTTTAAACATCTGTCAACGTGGCGTCAAATACAAAAGCTTTATTCAAACATTTTTTGTACAGCGATCAGCAAACATAGGTAATGGAGACACTCATGTAGGTAAATATATATGACATTAGAAACTTATATTTTCGAGCCCGGTTTACCGTCTTTATGACTACGTAGTCATGGTTTCCTCGTGGTCCCAGAGGAAAACCTTCTTTCGCTCAAACACGAGACTATTTTGAACGCGTGATTTGTTTTCCGATTCCTTCTCTTTCATATGAAGAAATATTTTAACTTTTTCCTTAAGTTTGTCGTATTGTAATACGAGTGTCTGTCTGTCGTTTCGTAGATCTGCAATGGGAGAATCGATTTTAATTTAGTATTTTTTTGTTTGACAAGTTGTTGAATCGATATTAGTGTTCTTATTTACGACTAAAATTATCTTTCGCTCTTTTACGAGGGACTTTTATAATTTTCAATTTATAGTGATTATTCCATTAATCACTGTTTTTAAATATGTAATTCCCTTATCGTTTGAAATTACCACAAACCATGTGTTCAATAGGTAATATTTCTTTAGGTACAAATTTATTTTCTACAAAATAAATGAATGTGTTCCATTATTTCTTTATTTTAATCTTCCTTCTAAAAACGTTCGAGCCAGCGATAAATCACCGTATACATACATGCCCAGTAGGAACGGTTTGGGTTCAAGTTTTTCTCTCACTCACCAACATACCTACTTGTAGTTTTATTGTGTTAAGAGTGATGTATGTGGGTGTGTGACAGCACAGAGATACAGGTTCGGCACCAGTGTATGCGGGTCTACATACAATTTAAGTTTAAAATTATCTTTTTCCTCATAATGCTACAATGAGTACCTATAGATTAAATTTCTGTTATTATTTAGTTCCTAACTAGCTTCTGCCCTGGAATTCGGAAATAGCGTTCACGCGGGAACTATGCGTTTTTTCGGGTTAAAAAGTAGCCTATATGTTGACCACTGTTATAAATTACCCCCATACCAAATTTTGTTGCAACCCATCCGGTAGTTTTCTATTTGAATCCGGACATACAGACAAGTTTTCTAAAAATCGTTATTTTGTGTTCTGTTCAGTATCGTTTACATAGTCCCCTGGACTTGACAGTTTCTTTTCTGACCCGCGCGACTTCTTCTGCAGACTTATTAGCATAGATACTTGGTTATAGACTTCCTGCTCTGAAAATTCTATGTTGTGGGAACCAAGCAGTTTCTTTCTTTTTAGACCAAGTGTGTAGGTACCGATTTACGTAAATGTTCACATTTATTAAGGTACTTAATCTTTACGTAAAGCTGTGTTTGATTTACCAAAGCTGATCGATCCCAGTATCAAATTACCTAGTGTGCAACTTAGGCGGATGGGTAATATTTAAGATTAGTAACGTTTCATTATATTGACAGTCCAAGTTAAATTAATAACCTAATTTAACATGTAATTCAAAATCCGCTGAAACTGGGGCGCAATTTGAAAGCTTAAGCGGATAAGCGAGGTCGGTGAAATCCATCCATTCACATTACGTGGCTAAGTCTGAGTCCCTAGAGGGGGACTTCAAATCGTTAAAACTGTCACTATGTATAGGTACAGTCAAGGGCATTAATATGTATACACTTTTGCATCCTGTTCCGTTGTGTTAAGGTCCAAAGGTGTATACATATTAATGCCCTTGACTGTACAACAGTAACTTAGTAGATATATAAGGAAGCTTCCACCTTCCTAGTTAGTAGGTTTTTGGAAAATAGCGCATAAGCCCTTAAAAAACTAGAAAGAGGTTCTCTATTTCACTGTATAGTATTGTAGAGGGGGTTGATGTTAGCTCAGGTAGATGCTGCAGGCACGGAGATCAGCGGTGGAATCCGAAGACACGAAGACGATGTCTAACTTATTAAAATATCTAAATCTTGAAGACTGGCCCTATTACTGTCTTAACACTGTCCTAACTATGAAATAATAGATTTTAAGTTGAATTGATATTATATTTTGAGAGATGCGTTCTTTACAATGGCTATAAAAAGACTAAAAATATTAAACAAAAACAGTTCTACACTTAAAAACTACCTATTTTTGAAAGAAAATGTGACAACTAACCGATTGTACTCGGCCAGTCTCCACAGTATGTAGCTGAAAATAAATGTTACAGTATCGAATTGACCATGAATTTTAAATCTGAGTTTTGTTTTAAGTCTAATTCAAACACTATTTGCTATATAATTTTAATTTCTCGATTAAATTATGATGGAAAACTACATATACTTACAAGCTTTTTACGTGGAATACTATACAATATTTTTCATTAACATTCGCTAGAGAAACAATGGCTTGGTAATTTTAGTGCTTATCATAATAAATGGAAAATAGAATATTTTTTTCCTATAATTTTCGTATCTTCAACATCACCATTAGAGAGAGAGAGAGAGAGAGAGAGAGATATTTATTTCAAATATTTTCACATGCAACTTAAGACTAGTTTACATGAATGACTTAATGTAATATTAATAATTAAAATGTATAAGCATGCAAAAAATATTTAAAAAGGGAATCCTCTCAGCATTTGTCGGCAAACGCAAAGACGTTCCGACGCTGATTTTCAGAGGACCCGCGGGAGTGACAAACACGAAACACGTACTAAACGTTAAACTATAATATAAATCAACTATGTTATGTTATGGTAAAGTATAAGTATAATTTATAACAAATTTATTCAAAAATTATCCTACGATGATACAGCGCAACTTGTATTTATTATGAAATTATAAGAAGTTAGTAACAGAAAATTTGCTCCAATGTAGATATAAGTAATCTAACGTAGATATAAGAATAGATATTCAGTAAATTACAATATTATAACGCCAAGAATTTCATGTATGAATGTAAAGTTACTTACTGAATCAATTCTTATTACATAGACAATACGGTACAAGTTAGTTTAAATACGTGAGTATGTATGTGTCGTGTGTGTGAAAGAGAGAGAGAGAGAGAGAGAGACAGAAAGAATTAGTGTATGTATGCATAGGAATCTATTTTATGTGTATGTGTTTATGCGTGACAGGGTGAGCGGGCTCGAGTGTGCACACATTACCCTACTACCCCCTATTTTTGCTACTAGATTCTTAGTTACATAGGTTGGCCTGAATCTTAATAACACATATAATTGGCTGCCTATTAGGGTGGGTCACTCTTGTATGGATAAAAAAAAATGTTTTTCTTTTTAATTGTAATAGCAATAAAAATGTGTCTTATGGTCGAAAAAAGTTATAAATAAAATTTGGTTTGAATTGGAGAACATCTTCTGCCTCCGGATTGACCTTGAAAATTTGAAAAGTTGAAAAGAACAATGTTTTTTTAAATTGTTTAAAATATTTATTATTATATTGTAAGATAGATGCAAGTAAAGGGAATTAATATTAGTATAGTGTATTTTAATTAATATTTAAAATATAAGCATTTTTTTCAGTTATGAAGTACTTATAACTTTACACAAAATTCTTTACTTAAACTCTCTTATTACTTCTATTGCTGTCAAATTATGGCTTAAGTTTACGAGAATCTTGGCTTTCATGAAACCCTCATAAGCTGATTCTGAGTACAGTACTCACTTCCTGAAGCTTCAGTTATAGTTTTTACTGACCTTTCAAGGGCTTGAGTAGGGCAAGGTAAACGCAAAAAGAAAACATTTTGTTCTCCTCTCCTCGAGCTATGAGCAATACTCTTCGGTAGAGATTTTCTTCAGGGTAGGTGGATACGTGACTAGATTTTGCCAGTTAATAAGGTCATATTAAATTTCTGTTTACCTGCCGACCCAGAAAAAGCCTATTTTTTTGGGATGTATCACAACGTACTTTCAAACCACGATTTAGTACCAAGTTTTCACTTTTCCTTTAATATTAGGTGATAAGTTTTCAGCATTTGTTTCACTCTTACTGTTATGAAATTGACAATGATGTTTTCTTCCATAATTTCGGAAACATTATCAGCCAGTTCTTGGAAATTTGTGTCCTTTTTTGTGTTTTTGGTTTATTATTTTTGTGTTATTGATTATTTTAATTTCTAAACCTCGACCACTCTCAGCACGTCCTTACTTCTTCATAAATTGGAAGAACAATTATCTTTTAAGTTACATGTATCACTATATATAAATTTTAAAGCATTTTGAGTATAGTTCATTAAAAAACACAGAACCACATCTTTGTTATCGCAGAATACAGTAGAACAAAATGACTGAACATCACTTTGCGGTTAAACCTTATTCGAATGCAACAAGAAAAAACTTTTTTATGTGGAAGTTTTTATTTTAGGTATTATTTGTATCAGTATATAGTATTGTGATATAAATAAAAGTTATTTTGGGAGAATATATGATGTATATTTATAAGTTAGATCTCTTTGAAACATCAGCTTTTTACTAAAAACACCGAAACTTTAAACCTAATCCGGAGGCAGTTATACTATACCGATTGCAATAATATTTTATACACGTATTTCCAGCATCAACTGACACCTAATTATCGCTATTAGAAGTCATAACTTAACAAAAAGCTTTTTTGACCCACCCTACTGCCTATGTAATGAAATTTTCTACTGTTTGTAACAAACAACCCTTTGTTTACACACTCGTTAACTTTTTGGACGATCTCGTGGTACAATCATCTAACTGGCTTACTTTGGCTCAATTTGTACGTCCAAATTATGCTGCGTGCGTATAAAATTGCCTTTCATATACCTTTATTAACACTATTAAAGTTACAAAGGAACGAAACAAAGGAATATGTTGGTACTCAGATTACATTACCGCTGTAAAACCGTAATTTATCCGTAAAAAGGCTTCTAGAACTTTCCAACAGAGGTGTCTATTTCATTTGTCATAGTAGTATAGCCCGACATAATTAATTTGGCGCGCCGATTGAGCAATGTTAGACTCTTACTCAATGACATAAGTGCTACGCCTCGCACCTTATTATTTGTGTCGTGCTATAACGGCGCCTACCCGGTAACGAGCGGGCGTGAGAATTTTATGAAACAGATGAATGTTCACTTTAAATCCCACTTCGAGCATAAACTGGACATCGAGCCAAGATCTGTCAATGGTTTCATAGAACTTAAGAACTTTTGAAACTCAAAGGAATTGTAATTTACTGTACAAATAGCCACTACAGAATCAATCCCCGTTAGTACTTTAAACTATACTCAACAGCAATGAAAACGGGTCACGTTGTATAGGATTTTCCATACAAAGTGACTCGTTTTCATTGCAGTTGAGTGTATTTTTATTATTAAACTCGTAGGTGTATAGGGTGAAGTGAAACGTTGTGATGATATTTTACCCACAGTATGTATCAGGTATTGATTGTAAGCATGTTTTTTAGGTTTTTTCCCGAGTTGGTAAAAAATATGGGATTTGGTGGTGTTAGCGATAAGTAGATACATGCATGGCTTATACTAGGTTACCAAACTAAAATTAGTGACTCACTGTGGTGAGTGCGTCTAACAGTTTTTGTAAATCGATGTGTCCCAATGCGAAACGCTTGCTTTGGTACATATAGATTAACATGAAACCTGTTATGGGTATACAATCATATTATTATGTCGTAACATGAGACCACATCCATCTGATGATCTGACCTAACAAAATTACTTATACCTACTACTTACACGAAATATAAAATTGTAGAAATATTGTGGTATGTTAGGTATAATTTTAAATAAACGTGATGTTTTATAGTAGAACTCGGCCCATACTCTACCCGGACGGTTCTAAATAAATAACAATACAATACAATACAAATACACTTTATTGAACACCAAAAAACAATTACACACAACACAACACATAACATTTTGTTATTTCAGCTCGAGTATAACGCAGGTGGTTCGAGAGAACGAAAGTACTCTAAATATATGCAAAATATGAAGTCATTTGACCTTTTCTTAGAGCTTGTATATTTATTTTATCAGGGGACTGGCATAGCTTAATAATGTTATGCGACATAAAAGTTAAAGGTGTAATACTATCATCTATGCTAATAATAAGTCTGTTGTCTGCGACAAAATTTAGTATGGGGGTAGTTTATAACACTGGTCAACATATAGGCTAAGTACTTTTATCCCAGAAAAACACATAGTTCCCGCGGGAATGCTATAACTGAATTCCACGCGGATGAAGTCGCGGGCAGAAGATAGTGGAAAACAAAGTTTTAACTACTTATTGGAAGATAACTATACAAAAGTATTAATAAATACAGAAAAATCGAGCAGTTCACTCGATTTCTTTGCAGTTTTTTTAATAAAATTAAATAAGTAAATATTACAAAGCACAACGTATTCACGTATAATGTAAGTATTTCCTGTTATGTTAACGTCCGTGCTATGTGTTTATATAAAAGAAAGATGCCTTGAGTTGACGTCGTTAAGACTTTTTCTAAAACAAAAACCTTTTCTTTGAAGTCCCGACGAAACAATCTCAGTCAACGATTTAAAACCGGAGGGGGACTTTGTATCTTCACCTCAATATTGTCAATTTCTCGTCATCAAAAGAAATCCCTTTGAGTGAAATACACGAGGGAACATCTATGGATTTCCTTTTGTGTGCTACATCGATGCATCAAACACCGAACAAGAAATAATCCGTGGCTGCAAAACCGTTGGGAGCTCGGCACGGTCATAAATATATTTTATATTCCGTGCAAGCTTCAAGAAAATATTGATGAAACAAACATACAAATCCTGCCGGTGCGAGGTCGTTACTTCCAGCCGAAACTTTACTACCTACCAGTAGCCTGGATCTATCATAATAACGAAATTTATTAATGCATGCAATACGGTACTAGACTGATGATAGAAGTGTTATGAAAATTAAACATCAAAGAATGCGATTGTAGCTCTATCGGTATCGGTACTGCGGTTGGGAAAAGTTAGGTACGATGGAACACATGAACATCCTTCCACACTCATTTACACACAAAGAGTGTTAAGAATCGCTTAAAAATAATTTATATTTTTTAATTCTACATTCTTAATTTTCAATTTATTTATGACATAAAATATAAATAAATAAATGCAAAATTAATTATATAAATATTATTTTTTTATTTCAATTGCAATATCATATTATAGTAATTCATTAAATAATTTAATACATTCGTATATTTGCAAAAATATTCATAATGTTTATAAACATTTACAATTTCTATTTATGCGTAAAACGAATCGCATTTCTTAGTATGGCAACATTGTATCTTTAAAATTCAATTAACGTATTCATCTCTTTTTGTTCCGAACGGCTGTAACGATTTTAATAATTTTCTAATTCCAAATTATATACCAGCTAAAAATACAGTCCACTTTTATTGAAGACCTTTAGTATCAGCTGCTAAGCTCACTGGAGCACATCTTTTACAAAGAAATTGAATGTCCGAAGTTAGGAGCGTTTTTGATGGAAAATTCACATGTTTTAAATAATTTAATGGTCATTATATGACCTTGCAAATCTATCTACTTCTCAAAATGTACCTATCCATGGTTGTGCGATAAACATGAGGTTGCATTCACAGTAAGTATAACAGGATTGTAAATTTCATGCGGTAGAGTTAACGGCTGACATTAGCACTTAAATAACGGTTCCAACACGAGTGTCGGACAATATTCGTAAACCAACGTTATTTCAGTTTTTCAGCGAGTTAATTTTGAATGCCACTTGTTATAGATGTCGATTCTAAGGGTCATTTTTCTAGTACTAATCTTACTTATGGCACAATTTTATGGTTCAGTTTCGTGAAGAACGAAAATGACGTTTGTAATCGACGTGCATAACAATAGGCAAACGAGCGCACATAGCCCACCTAATGGTAAGTGGTCACTGCGGCCCATGCACACCGAAATCCTATGATCCCCATTAAGAAACCATTAGATCAGGAATGCGTTGCCTACCCTGAGGCCTAAGATGGAATGCCTCTGTGCCAGAAATTTCACCGCCTGCCGGAATACAACAGTGCGAGCACTGCTATTTTTGCGGCAGGTTAGCGGGGAAAGACGGTGGTACCACCCCGGACGGACCTAGCACCAGGCCCTACCACTAGCACTAGGATGCAGTTTTAAATATTTTTCACGGTAAATATTGTGTGCTTTTTTTCTGTTCCTATTTAGAAGATAATCAATACATATGTCACAAATACCGAAGCCCCTCTGGAATAGGGAAACCAATTTCCTCATCAATTTGTACACAATCCACGACAGTAAAACATCGATAGACATAACGGGATTAATATAAGTATAACAGTACCAAATAGCAGTACTAAAATTTCGTGTGTGAAAGGTTTTTAGATCATTTATGGGTCAATGTATTCTTTATTACCTTAAAGGGTGAATATCAGATTTCATGTTTTGCACTTGTCCACCCATGTTAACTTCATGAAAATTAAACTATAAGAGTCAGGGTTTTTTGTGGGTAAAGATCTTACAGGGAAGCAACATTGCCATCAAAAAAGGCAATGAATAATAATTCAGAAGTTATCAAAAAAAAATTTTGAATTTTAAAAATCTAAGCTCTTTGGCGCGTCCACCACAGTGTTATTTTTTTTAAACAATTATAATTTTAATTTTACTTCGAATTTGACGTCTCCAATTGTTTTTCCTGTATTTAGAAATGTTTAATTATACAAAACTCAACTAGAATATTTTTTGTAATTGTCTGGTCAAAAGTTATTGTAAAATCAATTTTGTCCTACCCAAAAACACCTCATTTCTTTGGCGTACTTGAACAGTCTCGCATTTTGTTATCATTTTACCTAGACTGGCCCCACCTCGCGTCCCCGCTTCCTTTAATTGCCATCTAACATCCGACTGGTGCAAACCTGAGCATAGTTTGACGTGTTTCGGAAAAATATTTTATACATCACCGTTTGCGGATTTTTTTCCGCTAAGCGCCTAATTTCTTCGGCGACCGAATTCACAGTCAATTTCTACTTGAATTTTTTAATACTTTTTTTAGTGAATGTATGCTGCGATTATCTGCATCTATAGTTTTAATTTAAAATTATACTTTAAATACTTATGGATGTAAAAAAATATTTATACCCTAATCTCATTTCTTTGGCGCTAATTTCTTTGGATTTCTTTGGCATTTAGTGTCAAAGAAATTAGATTTAGCCATAGAAATTAGAAGTTCATTGTAAATTTTCCCAAAGATATATCGCTTTTATTAGATTTAATTATTTTTGTATATTGTTTTATTAATGATCATTCCTAAATCTATCAATAATACTAAAAAAAAATCTTACAATCAATCATTTATTTATTACGCTAAACAACCATAAATAAAACGACTGCTTTTCTCTGTTCAGTTAAAATAAGTGTTACATTCGGAGATTTATATAAAATATAGCAAATTTAGCAATCTGTTGTGTTTATATACTTAATATAAAAATGCAAAAAAAATATGTTTCACCATTTTAAATAAGTAACATTTTGTCGTACAGAATGACATAAAAATGGATACAACTATATTGTACAAAGTCGAACCGATTCAATATCTAAATGGCGTGAAAGAAAAAGAAAAAGGCAATTAAAATCATACAAAAACTAAACAATGAAAGTTCCTGTTACAGGTAAAGAAACCAAAAATTAAAATAACTAAAAAAAAGGCAAACAAAGATTAAAACTTGAAAAAGAGCAAAGTGTTTAGAAGATATTAAATCCTTTAGGTTTATCAAAAATAAAGAAGAATTCAAACAAGAGAAAGGTACCACGAAAGAAGAATTGAAAAAATGTTTTTTTGGGTTATGGGGAAGAATTGAAAAAAAGTTGTGGGTAACTTTTTAAAGGAATTTAGATTTAAGAAAGTCTTAGATCGATCTGTAGCACAAATGATGTGCAAATAAGAATAAGCTAATGTACATATTTACTCGGTTTAAATGATAACCAAAAGTTTTAAAAAAAATTGAGCCTTACAAGATACTTTTATTTCATTACTACACGGTGGTTGTAAAAAAGCTTGATTTTTTGTTGATCGCGTATTACATTTGTAAAATGTGCTACAAATATTTTATGTTATAAATACATAATATTATTCAGAGTTTATACCTATGATGGAAAATATATTTTAATAACACTGTTAAATCTGTGGACCGACATTACGTAGATTTTTGTGAAACAAAGTTTTTAATACAGGTAAAAATATGATCTCAAATTTAGAGACTAACTTAACATGTAGGTATGTACCTACTTTGACAAAATTGACGCTTGCAATTTAAATGCTTTTATTTTAAATTTTCTGAGTATCTTTTATACTCCACTTATTTTTTTTGGCGTATTTCTCTAATATATTTGACAAAATTATGTTCATTTTCTAATTTTATTGGCATATTTTCTAATTTCTTTGGACATACCCTAATTTCTTTGGCAATCAAATTTTTTAACTGCTAAAACTTAAAAAGTATTGGAGCTATTTTTGGCACAATAAGCTATATTTTATTGAATTTAAGTCTTTTACAGGGTATGTTGTCCGAAATACTCGAAATGTTGAAAAAAAAATGCGCCACAGAAATGAGAAAATTTCAAGCGAAATCTGATATTCACCCTAAACTACCCCGAGAAGCCATGAACCTGCCCCTCCCGGAACTTAAAAAATATTTAAAAAGTGCTCTGCTGCGCAAAGGTTACTATTGTGTAGAAGATTATAAGTGACAAGAATGCCTGGCCGAAATTCCTGAATTGGACTTATAAACAATTTGATATAGTGCGTGTGATTTGAAAAAAAGAGTTTAATACAAAGTAGAAGATGTAGGTACCTAATTCAATGACGAAGCTTGCAGCGGATTACGGTATGTTTTTAATGATAGCTACCATCAAATTGTACATAATGACGATGCAAAAGGGATTGTAAAATCCTACTTGAATAAATGTATTTTTTTCATCTTTTTAATCTTTTTAACCTACCTAAGTAAATAACACATTATTGTACGTACATACTGAAAAGCACACAAATACAATTTACAATCAATATCTATAGAACTCTTCCGTTACTGACTGATTGAATGACTGATGACAACGCACAGCCGAAACTACTGGTCGTAGAGAGCTGTGGCCTGTAGGTTTCTTGATAAGTGTAGGCGAGCACTACGAGAGAATTGCTCTAAATTGCTACGGGAACGGGAAAAAAGATAAGTAATGTCCCTACCTATTGATGTAAACGGCCGGCCGGATTGGTCCAGTTGGTAGTGACCCTGCCTTCTAATTCGATGATCGCGGGTTCGAGTCCCGCTCGGGGCAAACTTTGTGTGATGAACACGATTGTTGTACTCAAGTCATGGATGTTTAGTATGCATGTATGTATATGTATTTCTCTATATAAGTATTTATATCGTTGTCTAGCACCCATTGTACAAGCTTTGATTAGTTTGGGGCTAGGTCAATAAATAAATAAATATCTTATTATATAAATATTAAACATCCATGACTCGAGTACAAACATTCGTGTTCATCACACAAAGTTTGCCCCGAGCGGGACTCGAACCTGCGACCATCGGAACAGAAGGCAGGGTCACTACCAACTGGACCAATCCGGCCGTCAATATATTGTGTGAAATGTCCCAAGATATTTATTTATTTATTTTATTTAAACGCTCGCCGCTGCCGCCTGGTCGTGCGCAAAGTCGTGGCCGAGCTGTTACAGCGGACCGTTTTGCAGTGCTAATTACTCGGGTTAATGAAACTTTGAACTAGCTGAAACACAAACCGTGTGCGGTCAAATGTGTGTTGATAGTTTCATAATGACGTCATTTTACAAATTCCCGATTTAATTTAAAGCGTGGGCTGCAAAAGTAATTAAGCAACATTAAAATATCTGTAACTTTACCGTTTATTTAAATAGTGATCTGTTTTAATCTCGCAAAATAAGTTAAGCTTTAAATCAGCTCAGGAAGGATCAGTTGCTATTAATTAACATTTCATTATTTTCTGTATAAAGCCTACAGGTAACATTAATGTAACTGGTTACATTATACAGAAAATATTGGGGATTATAGCAATTTCACATTTACGCTTTAAACTGGTTTTCAACACAATTTTGGCTCAATGGTCTTAAACAGGCCTTCATTTTCTGTGCGTATTACCTATTGAAATTATACGTCTGGGGCTATACTCGAAGTCTTAAATAGGGATCTCGCTGTTCCCTATAGGATCGCTCACGCGTCGCGTGAATTTTAAGCAGCTAGATTTAAAGTTCAACTTAAAGCAAGGCCCAGTAATGAAATAGGCTCGGAAGGCTGTCAGGCGGGCAGGTCGGCATCCGTCTCCGTCGCTGGTACGCCATCAATATGGCCTACAGGCGCGATCTGCCGTGTGGGATTTACTAACTAATGGACAGTCCTATACCCTACGATGGCTTGCTCATCTACCTGCATACCGAGTACGGAGCCCTTTGGGGACTATGGCACCGCGACACCGTACGCAACTATACAAATACATGAAATTATACTGACAGATATAGTAACATGTACATATTAGATTTCATCTATCTATGATGTTTGGAAACCATTTGGAAACTGTACTTATACGTTTATTTTTCTGAAATACAAACTCCAACAGATAGCGGAGGCAGTGTTATATGTGAACCGACCTAAAAGTACTGACAATCTTAAAGTGAACTAGGTTTTTTTTTTCATTTGTATGAATCCTGATTGTAGACTTCGTTGCTTTCACTTTGAAAAATCTTTTTTAGTTTAATTTCGCCCGACAGCATTCTGTAATTTACGTTTTCATCGGTATGTAGGTATAGTTAATTAATTACACGCGCAAACCTTTTTGAACGCTAAAACAAGTAAGGATTAACAATCAGCCGGAGTTAAATGGCCCGTCAAAACGGGTGCCCGAACAGTTCGGGCATCAGTTTGGCGCTCAGTTAATTTGACACTTAAGTCTTATAACGTTAGGTTTACTTTTGTGTAAAATTATCTTGACACATATTATAATGAGGCGTTATTAGCATATTGGAACGTATTTTCTAATGTCAGTTGGCTCCATATATTTTGACATATTCTGTTAGGCACTGTTCGTCCATATGTTATTTAAGTCAATGGCTAAATCGCAATAACAGCTTATATATAACTCGATATAGAATCCATCTTAAAATGAAATATTTCCTAGCTCCTTCAGCAAAGCCATATTGCAATATTTTCTCAGATATTTTGACGTGACTAATTGCAAAGGGGTTGGTGCTAAATTATTTCCCGGCGGTGTAATGAAATATATTCACTTGGCTTAAATGCCCGCCCTTAGGTAAGCTGGTGAGGTTTAGCAATAAGTGGTTTAAGGAAGCGGAAGTAAACGGATGATGGTTGACTACCGGGCCTCATCGCAATAAGCTTGTTATTACCTTGCTTGAAATAATTAATCTTAATTAAACTAGCGGTCTACGTATTGAATTAACCTCTGCAATCCATTTTTAAATATTTCCTCTTGCAATATAAAAAAACATCACTTTGCTTGTTCATGGCAGCAAGTATCGAATGACACCAGTCCCAGGGTGAAACTTTTAAAATATGAGTAAAACAGCAGGTTCTTCATAAGATGGAAAATAAGTAAGTACATTACTTCAATACAACTTATACAATCGACAGTTCGACACTGTACTTTGTATCAACTGAATTGTAACATAGAACTTAAGTTATTTATTTTCCATCAAATACTCGTAGCGCGGAGGGTCGTGACTCGTGAGGTAACATGCAATTGCACCGTTGCCTTACACGGTCCTTGACCTGAAGGGGAAACTAAATTTAATCCCCGTGTGGCTGAAGTGTAGGGGCGTACAATAAATACGTTACGGTGGAAATTCAATGTGATTCATAAAGGCCTGTTGACATTAATTAGGTAATAATATTAGAATGTAGCCGTAAATTGGGCAGTCGAAATGGATCAATCTCAAGAAAAATAACTCTATTCATATAAATGGAAGTGCCCATGGAAACTTGTGTTCTTTATCTCTGAATATTTCAAATTCATACTGTCACAAAGGATGACAGTTACAAATTACATTAATGTAGGCGACCCAACACATATTGAATCCAGTCAGAATACTGACGTAAGTATTTTCTTATTTTATGATTGAATTTATTGATAGTAAGCGTATATTGCTATATTTAACATGAAAGGAGAGATTTGAATAGGTAATACAAAAAAAAAGAAATACTGTTAAGATTCAGAAAATATCAAAGGCCTCCAATGTTTGTGGTATCCAAGAAGGTCATAGTTAAGTATTGGTAGAGAGCTTTAACTGAATATTTTAATGTGGATACAAAGTCGAGGCGCACTACCTAGAACTAGTACAGGCACGCATAATTTATGGAGACATGTTTCTAGGCACCATTCGTGAATTACTCACGCTCGCCTGGGACCCTTTAATAAAGGCACACGGCGGACACGGCCTATACAAGCACGATTTCGAACACAATTCGAATGAAATGTCAATGTTTGCGTGCGAGGACGTCTGTGTGCGTGCAAAGATGTCTGTACACTTGTAAATTTGTGTGTACCAATACGCGGGCCAACGGTTCACTCACAATCTTCGGATGAAACAAATGACGGTAAGGAGAGTTGGGCGCGAGTTGCGCGCGGGGTAGATTGAGGCGGGTGTTTCCGTGGCCATTCTGTACGTAGTAGGTACTATTAAATACTCTGTGGTAAAGGTAAGCCCGAATGGGTGGCATTCCGTCTCTCCGACCAATTATTCTAGCGTGGCTGAATGCTATTATTATTATCAAAGTTTACTGAACCCTACTTTATTGTGAGGATTGGCTAGACTGCCCTTTTCGATTAAACCCTTTGTCAATGTATTTAATATCTGATTCTACAGCGAGCGTGAAACAACCAAGGACCATGAAAGCACGCCACGAGCTTAAGCTTTACGAGTACATTACCTAAGTATGAAAAACATCCATTTTTTATTTATGTTCTACATAATTGGGCGATTTACTAACTACTTTCCATGAATTAAATAGTAACGAATGAAACGGGTTAGTAGGTGCCTAGAGATCTTCTACTATCTAAAGTCCCGCGCATTCACATTTAAAAACGCTTCAATGTATTTAAAAAGCACCATTAACACTCTCAACACATGTGTGCGAGCTGAGACAGCCATCAACTATGCGTTGGGTGAGTGGTGGTGCTTTTAAAATAATAATAAAAAAATTTGAAGCGTTTTGTAATGTGTAGGCGCGGGACTTTAGATAGTAGAAGATCTCTACTTGCTCCCTCTCTCTCTCTCTCTCTTTCTTTCTCTCTCTTTCTCTGTCTTTCTTGTACATAATGTGACAAAATGACAAAATAGTAAAAATGAATTTGGAAGAACACAAGGTAACCAGTAGATACTTCCATAATTGATGAACATTATTTCTTATAAAGGTAGTACCAATTATATTGTTTAGTGTAAAAATAATACTTACATCAACAGAAAATGAGAAAAGTACAAAGGGTAAGGCTAAATACGGTATTTTACGGTATCCTGGCTCGTTTAGTACAAGCCTTAGTTACATCCAAACTAATATTATAAATGCGAAAGTAACTCTATCTGTCTGTCTGTTACCTCTCCAACCGCTGGACTGATCGAAATGAAATTGCCAAATTTAGGACATAGGCTACTTTTTATCCCGGAAAAACGCATAGTTCCCGCGGGAACGCGATAACCGAATTCCACGCGGGCGAAGTCGCGGGTAGGCTAGTAATATGTACCTACTTATAACGTGACGAGACGTTACGAAGTATTATACGCACTAACTTTATTAGCTAGGTAACAATTGTACGTAATTTATTAGTTAATAAATCGGATTAAATTGGAATTAATTATTCATTTTTACACCAGCCGTAGTTAGGTGATTAGGTACTTGTGTTATTTACGTGCTAAGGCGGCTTGAACACTATCGATTTTTAATTAATAATTGACGTGGCCCGGGCACAAGAAAGAAAATTGCTGTTGGTGATTTAGGGTGGCACTTTATGAAATACTAGCTTCTGCCGGCGACTTCGCTCGCGTGGAATTCGGTTATCGCGCTCCCGCAGGAACAATGCGCTTTTTCAGGATAAAAAGTAAAAGTGTCCTTTCCTGATACACGATAGTCTTTAATTATTTCTTTCCCAGCTGTGTTAAATTGTGGCCCGGGTTCTTAGCAATTGGTGGATTATATTTTCAAGAGGCATTTCAGAAAATCAATGCCACTTTTAAAATCATTCTGCTTCATATACCCACTGAGGACTGGAGCCTTTGTTGCTGGCTCGTTATATTTTTTTCTGAGTGCCGCTTCCATTATTATGGTGTGGGTGGTGGATTATAGATATATTCACAAGTCCTTTGGTATTCCCAGGCATAAACTTTTTTGTAAGTATAGTACAAAGAACATATAAATATGAATGGGTCAGTTTCAGAAAAGGCAGCATTTAGGTACATTTTTAGTGGTAGGGCCTGGTGCTAGATCCGTCCGGGGTGGTACCACCGTCTTTCCCCCTAACCTGCCGCCAAACAGCAGTGCTCGCACTATTGTGTTCCGGTAGGGGGTTAAGGCAGCCGGTGAAATTTCTGGCACAGAGGCATTCCATCTTAGGCCTCAGGGTAGGCAACGTATTCGAGATCTTATGGTTTCTTAATGGGTGATAATAGGATTTCGGTGTCCATGGGCCGCAGTGACCACTTACCATCAGGTATGTTATGCGCTCGTTGGCCTATACCAATGATATAAAAAAAAACATCAGTTTTTTATCACAGTAAGTGCCCCATGATGTGACGACCTTCGAAAATCAAAGAAAATCTTTCCTTCAAAGAATGTGCAAACTGTGGAGCTGCTGTCTTCCTGAGGTGATTCCTTCGCGATCATAGACTTTCGTTCACTGCTTTTAAGTATTAACTTTTAGGGTTTTTGTATGGAGGGTAGACATAGAGGAGCGCTTCTTGCCATGACGCCCTCATCCTGTTATTAAAGGCAGCACTCTTTCAATGTACAACTTCACGGATGTGGTGTCTTCAGGATATGCTCTATGTTCGCGCTATTATATTGGAAACCTTGGGGAAGTAAATGGATATGGCAAGTCCACTGGTATTGCATTTGTCCATGGGAGAGGATGACTACCACTGCCTCCCATCAAGTGGCTCGCCTGCTCGTTGGTCCCCTTATTTAGTAAGTATAAAAAATATCGCAGGAACACAACTTTACTGATATCGGGTCTCGGTTAGGTACCTACTTATGAATAACACCTACATTAATTTGTCTAAACAAATTAAGAGCTCATTTGTGACGTAATTGACAACATATCATATTAAAATATGTTAAAGACTAATTATATTTCTTAATTGAAAGATTCATTTTCGGTACTAGTGTTATAGTAATCTATGTAATATTGTTTAAGTACTCTTACACATGTATTAACATTTTTTGCTTCCTGTATTTTTTTTACAATATCTAATGGTAGTTGGTTAAGTATGTGAGGTAGCATAAAGTCTGAGGTAACATGTACATTTTATTAGGTACTTTGAAAATTTTAAAAGGACACGTATTTTTTCTTTTTTTTCATAAGTCGAAAATTTCATACTTAAAATCTAAATCCTAAACTCCACATTCTAAATGCGCGTAAGTCGAAAATGACGTAGGTACGTAACCCCTTCTGTGCGCAGAATCAGTTCTGCGCCTAGCGCTCATCCGTACAGCGTTCTTTAGCGAAAGATCCATGTGACGTCACATGGAAGGCACTTGGACGACACGCACCAGTTACACTAAAACACGATTTTCTCTAAAACTAATGAACAAAAAAATCGGAAAAAATTAAATTGAGTCTTTTTAAACAGAGATACCAAAATGGTTTCCGAAAAACGCCTTGCAAAAATTTGAAATGTTGTCAATTATATTCGCTTCAAAATATCTAACTATTTGTTTTCTTATTACAGCGGTGCACGGCTACTTATCGTGTGTGATGTATAGTTACTATCAAATCGTTAAAGTTATAGTGAACTGAACATGAGGTTGCGCAATTTCAGTTAATTATAAACTAAAAATACCTTCAACTTTAAGATACTTGGTAGAATCCCTAAAACACTTATCTTAAGTCAAATGTTTTTGGTTGTTTTATGTAGATTAATTATTTTCATTAATTATATATGTATCTCAAATTATTTATTAGGTGAGATCGACGGCCCTTAAGTCATTTTAGCTACTTTTCAGTAAGCGTTTTAAAGTTTATTTTTTGAATAACTTTAAAAAAATGTTAATAAAAAATGAAGTACTTTCTTTAAAATACATTTAATTGTGAAAATCTGTTTCAGTTGACTAAAAAACCGAGTTTCGATAGTATACGGCGTAATGATAACCATATTTCGTATCGTAACTGACACTTGCGATTATTTACATCGTACTTGTTATCTAATATTGTATCGAAACTGAAAGTTTCGTTGCTTTACGTGGATGTTTTTCCTAAGTTTCGATGTTATTTGATTAAAAAAAAATACATCTAAAATTGTTGTTTTTGCATCAGAGTCGCTTAAAATTATTCCGGAATTGCTTTTATTTGCAACAATCATAATTAGTTATTCAGAACGGGCTATTTTAAAAGAAGTACCTTTTAATTAATTTAGATCCCAGTCACGAGACCTAATATTGGGTTCGTGATAATTTTTCGATAGAACACCCTTCTTACTTGATCTTGCTTGATCATTTAAGTAACTAACACTAATACAAGATTTTGTTAGTCCAGTGCCAAATCAAATTCACGTTTATCTACTCTATTAAACACGCTAGAAGTAAAGCATGTCCTTTGAGCTGTAGATTTAGATTTGAACACAAACACGGCAACCCAGATATCAACAATCCTACCTCCTTTCCTATGTAGAATATAATGAACAGGAAGTTATTAATCCACTCACGTGTGAAATGAAAACAAAAGATAAGGCAATTTATTAATCGTGTTTTACCTGTCTTTTGTCCAGTTTGGAACATTATAATGATTTAGAAACTATTATGTTTAGTTTCGGTTACACTGATTGCATTATTTTGAAGAATTTTTAACTTTTCATGCAAAATAGATCTATTTTTACCCTAATAGATAGTATGGTATAACTTATAGATAGTTACCAATTTATTTGAAAATGCGGTATTTGAATGTTGTATTGAGAGCGGGCATTTTTAGGAGAACTCATTAAAATTAGTGATAATTTCACATCCATAATAGCAATTCCATGTTGTTGTTGAAAAAAGAAAAGTAAAGCAAGTTAAATAGCAGGGCAGTTTAGTATAACCCACCTAAACATATTACACAATAAAAATATTTTCATTTTAATAGGTTCATTCGTAACGAGGCAACAGACACATAAATAAAACCGCGTTAAACGTATAACGCCCCTCATTCTTTGTGGCGGAGGTTAGAAATCCTAGATAGAGTCCTCAGATCGGTCTGTTAATGCGGATCTAAGAGACAGGTTGCGGAATGCCCGACTGCATGGCATGTCCCATAATGCGCCCCAGATGCAGACTGCGGCGCAATTTGCGGCCCCTAATGCGCCCCACATGCGATCCGCCCGTAAATGTCATTCCCGCATCCATGACTCCGTCCCATTTTAAATTACAGTAGTTAGGTTTCACCCAACAAGAACCTTCAAGATTTGAGATTAGTGATTGAGATGAATTTCATACACGAGGTTTCGTGGTTCGCTACCAAAAGATTGCTTAGTAAAATTAATACGGAAAAAAAATACCTAAGCCTCATAAACAGGGAATACATAATTAAACCCAACAAAATTACTAATGAAAATTACTATCAATTCAATAAAACACTTGTAAATATATTAAACCAATGCATACCAAAACCAAAAATGGCCAAGAAGCGAGTTAAACTCGCGCGGAGAGGGTTCCGACCCTTGATTATTTTCAATGACGTCATTTTCAAACTGTTTCACAGGATAAGCTCTTTTATATGATAGATTTCAAATATCATGGACTTCTTAATAATTTTCCTATCAATAACTATTGTCCGTATTTTTCCAAAATTTTAGGTCCAGTAGTTTCGGATATTTTTCGCATATTTGCTTAAATAACGCGAAAAGTATTGACCAAAAAAGAAATAAAAATTTTATATTTGAGATCCTCATAAGAAGTACAAAACTTTGAAATTTAGGTGCATAATTAGACTCAAATAAGTATACATGTTACAGCATTTTTAGGAACTTTGCCTATTTAAAGGGTGAAATAGGGGATGAAAGTTTGTATGGATGAACCATCTTTAAAGTTAATCGACCGAAATATTATGATTAGATTAGAACCTCGTCCATAGCAGAAACGACCTGCTGCGAGGTAGGTAGGTTAGGTTAGGTTAGAGCCGCGCCCAAAGTAGAAACAACTGCTGCGAGAAAGGTAGGTCAGGCTAGGGTAGAAGCGCGAGCAGAACAGAAAGGAACTGCTGCGGGGAAGGTGGGTTCGGTTGGGTTCGAACCACGACCAAGGCATAAAAGAACTGCTGCAAGAAAGTTAGGTTAGAACCGCGCCCAGAGCAGAAACGAACTGCTGCGAGAAAGTTAGGTTAGTTTAGAACCGCGACCAAAGCAACAACGAAGTGCTGCGAGGAAGGTAGGTTAAGTTAATCATAATAATCGGTCCCCCGCAATTTTTTTATCATAACGACATTCCTTATAATAATTAATCCACCGAAAAATTTTACCATAATATTGTTCATCTTAATAATCAATCTTCCGAAAGTTGATAAGTATAGAAATTAAATTGAATGGAACGTGTATTGGAACGTTGCAAACTCATAATTTCGTTTACTTATATATAAAAAAAATACCTAACCTAACCTACCCGAGTCGGCTATGCTCCAAATTTGGTGTTACCGCACACCGTGAACTGCCGAACTCTATCTAATAAAGTCGATTATGTGTAACAAATATGATACTAAATTGTATAGCTCAAAATCGTTATTTTGAAAAAAATATGAATAAAGATGAGTATATTTAACAATTTTATGTCGAAAAATTTTATGAACAAAAAAATTTGTAATAAAGACAATATGTAGGATGAAATTATGAGTATCATGAATTATGTGAAACAATCATTATGAACTAAAAATATTATGAAGAATGATTGTTATGATGTAAAGTTTTATGATAAACATTTTCGGAGTTCCAATTTTCGGACTAGCAATTTTATGTAAACTTTGGCGCACCCTACCAGTACTTGTACATTAAATTCAAGTAAAAAAAAATGCTTACCGCGATAAATATTATGGGTTCTCCTGAACTGCCTTTGAAATAACCCCAGCGATTTTCTGTTAAATAAAATATTACTATTACTACCTATCGTGCAAAAGAATCGTTTACTTATAGTAGAATGAAAAATAAAAGAATCATCTGGAGTACCAGGAATGGAATATTTGGGGATTTTATGGTGAATTTACCTACCTAGCGTACATACCTATAAATATAGGTACTGCTACTGAGTAAAGTTGTTTTATAGGTAATATTTGTTTCTTCGAGTTGATAAAAAGAAAAGTATGTAATTGATGGAATCTCAAAGCTTTTTTACCAACTAGAGGAAAAACCTTAAAATTGATAGCTGATACATGCTGATATACTGTGGGTAAAAATATCATCACAACGTTTTGCTTGACCCTTAAAATACCCAAAATAGACAGGTGATAAAAATGATAAGATAAGTACATACATCGTAGGCAAATAGTTAATTTATCATCATCGTCCTCATCACCATGTAAGCCGAAATACGTCGACTGCTGGACATAGGCCTCCTCTAAGGCTTGACACTCCGATTGGTCTTGTACCTATGGAGGGTTAAAGTAAAGGAGCGCAATCTTTATAGTTCCGAAAGTGGACGCCAAATCGGAATGGATGCATGAAGGCTATTAAATAAATAACTAGACTCAATACTAATGACTACTCGATGTCAGTGATTCAAATCAGGTAATGCATGCAGCTTAATTTATACAATTTATAGTTCTGCAACCGCTTTAATAAAGGAACGCAATCTTTATAGTTCCAAAAGTGGACACCAAATCAGGTAGACTGGGGACGCTGCGGTCGCCACTCCAGTCAAGCCACCTAGACGGATAGTCTGCAGTAGCGCCGTCAGATGGCGCTGCTGAGGCGAAAACGCAGCGAAAACGGTTGTGAGGCGAGTGTGTTTTGTTTTGTTGCTTATCAAATCCGATGGATACGTTTTCAACTGTTTCGCCATACAAGATTGCGCTCCTTACCAAGACACAATCCACATTCCATACTTGTGCCACTGTTTTCCACCGTATCCCCGCGGCTTCGTCTGCAGGGAATTTAACAATATATTTTCAAATCCCTTTTTCCAGAATACTTTTGAAACCTTTTCCGGGATTACGGGGAATTCCGAGATTCCCGGGATTACGGAATTTGTGGGATTGCCGGGATTTCTATCCAAACTTCTCTTCCGGCGTCCCTATAAGGAGTTTCTGGGATTTTTCCGGGATTTTCCGGGATTTCTGGTAGCCTATAGCTTTAGTCCAGGTTACAAACTATCTGTATGCCAAATTTCATGCAAATTGGTTGAGCCCTTTTAGCGTGATTGAGCAACAAACATCCAAACACACAAACTTTCAGCTTTATTATTATTAGTAAGATTAGTAAGATAATATCTTACTCTTCTAATACAAATGTCTATATCATAATATGAGAGCTTTTATATTAGTGTATATTTTTGTGTATTAGCTATTTTTATTTAGCTTAATGTTATTTATAGTCAAGAAGCAGAAAATTGTGTTTGCAAATACACAGATGTCGATGTTGTGTTAAATCAGGATTAGAGTCGTTTCTCCCTCATAAATTTAGTTTTGGTACCTACCCTTCCCAGACTGGCCAGGCTCCGAGCCCAACTAACGGATTTACTATAAATAATGGAAATAATCTCTCAAACAAAATATACTCCCGTGATTTACCGCTTCGATATTAAATTGAGTAATGGAGGCCGCCACTCTGCCGAAATAAATTAACGTCGTGTTCAACAAATGTGCCCATATTTTAAAAGCTATAAAATGAAGTTTCAATTAAATTTGTAGATGAAAGTTATTATATTAAGTACATTGAACACGTACTACGCCTCAAACCATATTATCGGAGAATCTGTTCAACTAATAAATTTGATTTATGTGTTAACGAAATCAGTGCGATCGACGTGTGGAGTTTATCAACCTAATTTAGGGCAGATTTATGTAGAATGACAGTGACGATTTAGTGATTCAGTGACTAACCCGACATTTTTTTTTTATATTTTTTTGTACACCTCTTCCATTAAAAAAATAATATTAAATATTGCGCGGCAAAATCGCCCGCCAAAAGTACGCTACGACTGACGTTTGACTGTTTTTTTTTTGTCACGTGAAGTTCAGACGAGTTTGAAAGTGAAATAAAAATTAAATTGCTTGGATTGTGTTTTAATTTAAGGAAGAAAACTTGATTTCTTAGCTTTTCTATGACGGAAACTAACGTACGTTACATGCTATCATTGCGCCTTAATTCAGTTACAGGCAACATACCTATTTGAAAATTCATTTCGGCGTCTTAGATTTACCACACATGACAGATCCAGGCATCATGGTAACTTACAACACGGCTTTACATACCAACAAAAAAAAACTTTATAGCTACATACACAACAAAGTAAAATATGGCATACTTAATATTATAATAATAATAACAACGACGTAAGAAGCCACCTATTTATCTATTATCCATTTATATTGATTTGAAAATGTAATGATTAACTGTCTCGATCTTTCAAACCTAACCTAACCTAAAATGGTTACTATTTAATCGGATTGAAAAGGATTTGCGTGTACCTGTAATCCTCTTTCCCATTTGTTCGCGGGAATCGCGGGCTGCAGTTAACGAAGCAACACGTTTGATTGGAAACCGGCTTCGAACAGGTGATTGCAGCCCCAAATAGATCATCCGATGAAATAATGGAATTACCGATTTCAACTCGCGGAAAATCCAAGCTCCAATCCATAACGGCATTCACGACGCAGTGCCGCTGACGGTTTCATTCGCAGTGTCAATATTGGTCCGAAGTGGTCGAATTTCGTGATTTGATTGCGTTGCAAACAGTTTGTGATGCGACCAGTTAATTTGGTGCCGCAATGGCATTGGCTGGATTTTTATTGGAGTAGTAATACATGTCAGTGATTAATGACACACTGAAATAGAATGAAACAAATCGAAATTTGCGTCCCCACCACCCCACGCACATCGATTTCTAGTATCAACCCAGATAGCAATGTAAACTTGATTATGTTGACCAAGTTTGATGTATTAGAAGATAAAGTTTGCATTAAGTTTGCCATGGCAACTATAAATACTTGCAGCTTGATTTAAAATCAAACTATGTAATTACCACTTGAGCTAGTTTACCAATATAACACTGATGTCTGTTGGGCCACTGGAACTAAAATCTTTGACTTATCAATTTGCAGCATTATTGATACAAACTTGAAAGTCATCGTCAACTCGACAAGTTTGCATCTGTCATGTCACGCCAGGCTTGGCGACGCTGGTTTGTGACAATCTTGTGTCAATAAATATTTGACATAGCAGTTGAGATTCATATAAAAATCAAGTTTGACGCAAATTCGCATGCTTCCTAGGTGGGAATCGGTCTCTGGTACCAGTAAATCACAAAAATGATCTTTCGACGTGAAATTTTTGGGCCATTGTCATAATAATATCGCATTAATAAACATTAGGTACAAGAGCTGAGCATTTGCGTGTTTTCCGAATAGTATTAAGCTCAGTAAATTCAAGGACCATTTTTCCCCCACGTGATGTAGTAACTTGATACCTAGTTAACGAACGTCTGAGTTATTGTCATGTCTGCTGCAACATACGCAGCCTACGTCGTGCTAGCGAGTTTTAAGTCACGATCTACAATAAAGGTGTGATAAATGAAGTCAGGAGAGCTCCCCTAACGTGTGTCTGCTTAATATTTCCACACACACGCCCCCATGAACCTTATGACGGAATTCACTTTCAAGACGTTACCATTTTTCAGGAACTTTCATTATTTTTCATCCCCGCTGGCGTTGGAAGATTTTCGAGGGCGTTTTGTCTTCGCAATTTAGAACCGTGCGCTTGCAGTATTCGCTGAGCTGCGATAACACCATAAAGCATAGGTATATCTATGTTTTTAGCAAAACTGAGGTAAATATTATATTCGTCACTATCCGAAATATAGGATAAAAGAGTCGTCGTCTCTTGCACTAAATAGACCGGAAGATGCTGACACAGAATTCCGAACCATTTGTACCAGGCTGGCGAGTCTACAGGGGTATAATTAAGTAATGACGAAAAGGAAAATCATGGTCATAGCGCCAGTACCGGGGGCCCAATCGCGTGAGCGTTAATAAACGTGTCGCATAAATTACGAAAGTCGAACGATTTGAACCACAAAAAATCTTGTATTTTCCGATAGTTGATGAAAAACGAAGTAGGCGATCGCGTAATGCCATACTTCTCCGGCGCGGCCTATATCCCGCCATACCGACGAAAACATGCTTATTAAAAACCAAAAACTGAACCATTTGTACCAGGCTAATTTTTGCACGGATAATCATCGTCAAGTAGCCATTCACGAAAATCACCATGCCATACTTTTCCGACGGGGACCAATAGCCGCCACACCGCTCCAAAGATGTATTTTTTTTTATTTAGTAGAACGATTTGTACCACCCTATATATTTTTTTACTCGTTCTTTGTATGATCATAAATAGAAGTCTGATAATGCCATACCTGTAGAAGGCAGCCTGTGTGTACAATATTTTTTTAGAAATTGTAAGATTTTATGCGTAATTCGAACGATTTGTACCAGTATGGCACTATTATTTTCCGTAAGTGTGAGGGTCAAAGAACATAAAAACAAAATTTCAAACACGTATGTGGCGGCCATGTTGTTTTATATCCAGATGTTATGTTGAATAATATACTGTTATCGTCTATATAGGAATTTATATATGTATGTATTTCTTTATATAAGTATTTATATCGTTGTCTAGCACCCATAGTACAAGCTTTGCTTAGTTTGGGGCTAGGTCAATTTGTGTGAAATGTCCCAAGATATTTTTTAATTTATTTATATAACTTTTCCGTTATTGGCTGACTGATAAGAGCGCACAACCGAAGAATTTGGAGTGTTTGTTAAAACAGGACACTTAAACATTTTAATATTTAAGTCGGCCCGGTGAACTTCGTTTCACCATGGATTCCAATACAAAGTTATTGTCCTTTTTTTAGCCGTTCCTTTAGACTTTCTCGATTTTTTAACGAACTGATTAGGGAAGTACAATGATGTCATACTGTACCAAATTTTACCCTCAAAACGTGCCGAAAAAACAAGTTTTTCAAGTATGGCACCACTTTTTTCCTATACTAGAAGTATGGCAAACATAATAACGGTCACAATGTATCACATACTTTTCAAAAATACAAATGCCATACTGGTACAAATCGTTCTGCAAGATAAAAAAAAATTACATCTTTGGAGCGGTATGGCAGCCATTTGGCCCCGTCGGAAAAGTATGGCATAGTGATTTTCGTGAATGGCTACTCGACGATGATTATCCGTGCAAAAATTAGCCTGGTACAAATGGTTCAGTTTTTGGTTTTTAATAAGCATGTTTTCGTCGGTATGGCGGGATATAGGCCGCGCCGGAGAAGTATGGCATTACGCGATCGCCTACTTCGTTTTTCATCGACTATCGGAAAATACAAGATTTTTTGTGGTACAAATCGTTCGACGTTCGTAATTTATGCGACACGTTCGATTAACGCTCACGCGATTGGGCCCCCGGTACTGGCGCTATGACCATGATTTTCCTTTTCGTCATTACGTACTTATACCCCTCTAAACTCGCCAGCCTGGTACAAATGGTTCGGAATTCTATGTCAGCATCTTCCGGTCTATAAGTAGTGACATTCTAAATGATTCCTTCTCGGCTCCAACCAATTGCTATAAGGGCTTTTGTTTTTTTGTTGGAAAGAAGGATTATGGCTGGTCGGTAAAATGTTAACATTAATGGTGTTCCTTAGGATTCAGTTTGGAAAGCAATTTGAATGAGTTTTTTTATTTTTTTTCCGTGACTGTTTACTTTTTTATGCCTTTGAAATTGTGTTAGGCATCTCTAAATGGTATTGACAAAACAAATGATTAAATTTCGTTTTAAATATTAACCTTGCAGATGCATGCATTCTGCTCCATTCTTAACTAGAAATTAAGTCTGCAACCGTTTATTTCGTCATCATTTACGTACGTATAAAAGTCGGCCGGAGTCATAAAAATAAGCCCAAAATCACCACAATCTGGCAATCCATTATTTAAAACCGTTTTTATTTAACAGGGGCCGGGTCATTCCCCGTGACGTCCCGATCGTTAAGTTTATCGCCTAATTTAAATTTAAACACTACCTACTTACGTCTCGGAATTATGACCGAAGAATTTAATGACCATTATAAACCCTCCATACTTTAATTATTTCTTCTAGAATTTAAATCGCTGTTAATTCTGTAATTACTTACTTTGGCAGTTTATTCAAATTGGAAAATAGATATTACAACAGTTTTATTCCACTCGATGCAACGTACACTGTGTATGTTATAATTCGGCAAGTCAATAAGGACACCAATTCGTATAAATAATGAAGCAGCCGATTATACTTTTATTTTTATATCCACCTCGCCTAAGCTCCGCCGTCCCATAAATAAATTCAAACATTTATCCCACGTGGTCCCCTACTATTGCAATAACAAGGCAACAAGCAAACTAAACGGCAAGCATGAACCCTCACGCTAAACAGCTCTGGAATATGAATGAGGCAAAACCAACGCTACCGTACTAAGCTTTGCTTTATGTTCTTGCAACACAGGTTTTTGCAAAAATATCCCATCTGTGAATTCTTTGTCTTGGACAATCAACTTTTACTTGGGCGAAATTAGAAACAACGTACCTTCTGACATATAGCTTATTTTGATTAAACCACTTAAGGTATAATCAAACCATCCGTTAAAGTTAATGTTAACGTTAAATATTTTACTATGGGACAAAATGACGTTTCTGTATGGAATGACACCTCGGCGGCCATATTTAACGACCAGGAGTCCGTTTACTGTGCTTGAATCAACTCATCCTTAGATGCTTTGAAATAGAATTAAGTAGACAGAGAGTACCGTCAATGACCATACATTCAATAACGATAATCGGTACGTGTGATTACTTTATAACATCAAGCAGCTAATTAATCATCATCATAATTTCCACTGAAAGTACGTTGTTCTAATAATACATTATGTGCCGAAAGACGTCCTCCGCTGGACATCCTGATAAGTCTCCCTCAAGATTCCCACACAAATTGGTCGTGCCCTTTACGCATCCATCTGATTCCCGAGACCTTCAACAGGTCGTCACTCCATCTGCCGTCTCCATCTAGCATAAGCAAGTGTACCAATGACTACCTATGATAGGTTAATAGTACATTACAGACCTAGGGTGGTGAATTCGTAAATGTCCCAGATCGCAGGTTTCTGTGGCCCGAACCGAAGGTGAGGGCCATAAATATGCGATCTGGGGCTTTACGAATTACCGCCCGTGGTTTGTCAAAAGTTTTACATCTTGCCTTGGCCAAGAAGTGAGATTTTCTCTCCGCGTAGCCACGGGTGACGGCCAAGGGTGATGTAAAACCTATTTTATTGTTTGTCGTTTTCTACAATTGGAGGTTAGGTTAGGTATTGTAACAGTGAAGAAGAGCGAGGGACAAAAACAGGTTGCAGATTAAATTTTTACAATACACCTACACGAAAAATGATGTTAGGGGTCGCGAATTTCATTACTTTTTACGAGGGATTTTATTATTTACAGTACACAATGCATTCTAAGCTAAATCTGCTACTGTAAAAGTATAAATACGTACTGGAATAAAATTTAGATTACGATGTCGTAAAAACGCTTTATTTTGAGTATAATTTGTAGACAATCAAATAATTTCTTGGATCTCTAGTTCAGTCACTGCATGATTCATTGGGCTTTTAAATTTGGTACGTATTTGACAGCGAATCTAATAACTCAATTGGGAAAAAACAGCAAATTAATCCGCATTTCCGACGTTGAATGTGGTTGGTTGGTACCTATAAGTGAGAATATTTCCATTGAAAATAAATCTCAAGCTGGTTTCATTGTGTTAAAGTTGGTATGGGGCGCATCCGGTTGGAACTTCAATTTTAAAACTGAATATTCTGCTAATTTTTCTTTAAAATGAGAAAGCACAGAGCAATTAAATTTCAAACAAAATATCTACAAAAGGCAAATAAATATTTCGCTCTTCAATAGAAAACCCAAACATGATCGAATTTTCAACCAGTTTGTTAGTTAAATTGAATTCATATTGTGAAGTGGAAAGGTAGCGGTCTGGTCTTTTGTTTACTGTTTACCATTACGTGCGCCACCCGACTACAAAACCATGATCCCGGCATTAATCCGACGGGTCTATTTAAGCATTCATTTGTTTGAAAGGAATTATTCGTGTGGATCTTCTTCATTAAAATTCATAGCGAGCAAGGTGTCAGGACCCTTCATTTGTCGGCTGCAAAGCCACCACCTTAACCGTAACCGTGTGTTTATTTCATTTTCATGAAATGGTGCGCGTATCAAATAAATTCCTTTGCGATATTATTGTATTGTATAGTATTGCATTTATTTATAGCATTATGTTGTACAATAAGATCTTTGTATAGGTATTAGTTGGTCTCAAACATAACCCTGTCAGGGCACAGCAGTTATATAAATTAATACTTAAAGCTAATAGCATAGTATCCGATGTGCTGTGTCCAGAATCGCTCAGTACCTATATTGAGAAGATGAATCATCATCATCATCATTTCAGCTGATAGACGTCCACTGCTGGACATAGGCCTCCCCAAGGCGCGCCACTCAGACCGGTCATGTGCCACTCGCATCCACCGCGTTTCCGCGTCATTTACAAGGTCGTCACTCCATGTTGTTGGAGGCCTACCGCCAGCTCGTCTACCGGTTCGCGGACGCCACTCGAGAACTTTCCGGCCCCATCGGCCATCAGTCCTGCGAGCAATGTGCCCCGCCTACTGCCACTTAAGGTTCGCAATTCTTCGGGCTATGTCGGTGACCCTACTTCGAAGATGAATCAATTGGCTCAAATACACATGGAATAATTGATATCCAGCAAGCTGTGAAGAGAAATCACGAAGGTAAGATCAGAGAATCAGAACAGTCACGGTACATACAGTTCTTGTAAAGAGGCAAGTAGGACATAACATAAGTTAATTATCGAGAGGTACTGGTTAGATCTAGACCCAGATAGATAGGTCTCGATGATTAGGATGTATACGGGCTACATAAGGTAAGATGTGTATGTAGTCTTAGAACGCTGCACCTAAATAATATACCTTTATCAAATAATTATGACGCAGTAAGCAGTTTACAAATACAGACATACTAATATTATAAATGTGAAAGTGTGTTTGTTTGTCCTTCCTTGACGTCGCCACGACTGTACGGATTTGTATGAAATTTGGTGTAGAGACTGCTTGAGGGAATAATATTTCTACGGGAACGAGTTTTCCACCGGTCAAACCAGTTTTTCAATACTTCTATAACTAATAACCATCTATAAGTATAGTATCATAGAGTACGCCAATTCTAAGTCTACGCGGGACAAAGTCGTGGGCATCGACTATTATTTTAAATATTCTTGTACTTTGGTGTCTTTGATCGGAAAGTATTGCCAAATTATGATAATGTACCTGTTTAGCATCGCTCTTACCTTTAGTTTAGTAGGTCGCGACTCGCCGATAACTCGACTGAGCGTATAAGAACGTCAAATAAAACAAGCTCCTCAATAATCGAAAGAAGGCTCCGGTGGAGGGATTCTCAATGGCCGTCGCCCAAGATGGACGTTTGTTGACTACGGATTTGTATGAAATTTGGTGTAGAGATTGCTTGAGGCCCCGGGAATAATATAGGATACTTTTTATCCCGAGATTTCTACGGGAACGAATTTTCCACGGATCAAATCAGTTTTTCAATACTTCTATAACTATAACCATCTATAAGTATAGTAGGGTACGCAAATTGTGTAGGTACGCGGGACGAAGTCAAAGGCTAAAATTTTAAATAATCTTGTACTTTGGTGTCTTTGATCGGAAAGTATTGCCAAATTATGATAATGTACCTGTTTAGCATCGCTCTTACCTTTACTTTAGTAGGTCGCGACTCGCCGATAACTCTACTGAGCGTATAAAACGTCAAATAGGTAAGACAAGCTTCTCCATAATCAAATGGTTCAAGAAGGCTCCGGAGTTTTAGGAAAAGGGGGGGGGGGGGTGGAAGCTGGTTACAAACATCTTACAAAATTAAGGTTTACAAACCTTCTAAATTGTCTTTCGAATGGAAAAGTACGTAACGTGCTGCTCGAAACGGTACTAAGGCACCCATGGGAGACCCTTTGAGGCAAGGTTGCTTTGTGAATATTTTTAACTTTTGACATCGTTATTTTCAAACTATGAAGAAGTTATTTTTGTTGTCTTTGCATTATTTTAGCCCTTCAAATACAGTGAAAATAATTGTGAACAAGTAGGTACCTAGCAGCTAATTTACAAAAGGAATGCATGCAATTAATGTCCTGCTTTATGCACCCGGTAACACAATAATCACTTCTACTTATACATGAACACGATATTTTTCAAGACGTCGTTGAAAACACAATGCCTATCAATTATGAATACGAAGACTGTCTCTCAGGTAAATAATAAGGTTGGAAAATGAGACGTGTTGCGACTCGATTCATTATCTTTTATTTGAATAATGTTCTGATGGAATCGATATTTATTTAGGACGAAATCCGTGAGTTCATTACACGTTTATGAATCGAAAAAAAAATTATAATCATATTTATTGAACTTAGTAGGTTCATTCTTTGCCAAGTTATTTAATGTGTTGATACAAGAAACGTTTGGAAAATAATGTGAATTTAATTTGTATGCTTTTTAAAATACCTTATAATGATATTTAAGGACCGACAAATTCGTTAACTTTGCCTGGATCGCCCAAACTTTACTTACGATAAAAGAATCAAGAAGGCATATTTCTATTTATTCCGTTGGAAATACATTTTGTTACATTTTAGGATCCGTATTTGGGCTACTGAGCTTTGCTCGGGTGAAAATAACTAAAATCGAGTTTTCTCAGATCTGATATAAATTTCGTCGAAATCGATAGAGCCGTTTCTGAGATCGCTTGTATGAATAAACATAGAAAGAAAATATACAAGTTTTTAGCGCGTTATAAGTGTAAAATTTAAGGATCATACTCTTGCAGCAGTACACACATTGGTGTAAAATAAAGATAATTGTACTTACTAACCAAGATAAAAGGCTTTCCAATTAGCTAAAAAATTACGGTGCACGAAATTTGACCCGAACTCAAAACTGAGACTACGATTAGAAACCATTTTTATTATAAATCGAAAGACTGTCACAGCAGATACATCGAAGTATAATATTTATACTTAAGTAACTTAAGCCTGTTTCTCAAAGGAAACAGGAGTTGGAATGTTTACTATTGACGAGAAGCCGCGCGTTTAAATATTTACACGTGTAATCCTCCCCGTCAATGTAGCGTAAATGTGTTTGAGGATCCGACTCAATGCGTCAGCTCGGTACACAGCTCGGTACAACACCACCACAGTATAAGACTAAGTACAGTAGGAAAGAAGAACGCCTTTGTTTCTCGTGAAAAATGCCACCGCGGGGTAAGGGACGAGACGGGGGAAGAGCTGTCCCGAGCTGCATGTAAGCTATATTGTAAGTAAAGTTCATTTCAGATAGTATGGCGAAAATACACTTAAAATCGACCATCCCCAATATCTATTCTTGAATTGTTCTTCTCCAAGTAGGGTTGTAAGACGATAACGGCAGGCACAAAGCCTGTGAACAAACAATCAGTACAGTACATACAGTTCGGTCAGTCGTATTACGGCTCTTTGTTATCTAGTCTACTTTCATATTTTAACAAAAAAATGTAAAACTAGACGTAAAGTGCATTTTCCCGTAGCATTTGTACTGAACTTTACTTAGTAGGTCGGGACCGCTGTAACCCGGACGGACGAACGACGGACGGACGGAGGGACGAATGCGTCCCTCACCCCTCATACGATTGCGCTGATTAGACTGTGCCAAAACTTTGGCACTACAAACTAACATGTCCTGTATGGAGGGTTGAAGTAAAGGAGCGCAATCTTTATAGTTTCAAAGGTGGACACCAAATCGGGTAGGTTGGGGGCGCTGCGGTCGTCACTCCAGTCAAGCCACCTAGGCGATTGTCTGCAGTAGCGCCTTCAGATGCTGAGGCGAAAACCCAGCGAAAACGGGTTGTGAGGAGAGTGTGTTTTGTTTTGTTGCTTATCAAATCCGCTGGACACGTTTTCAACTGTTTCGCCATATAAGATTGCGCTCCTTACCAAGACACATTCCACACTTCATGATATGTCATCTCCACTAATCTCCATAACCACTTATCTCCATCTCCTTTAGAATACTGGTGATAAATCGATAAATACCAACGTGTAGGAACCAGATCTGGATTGTTGAATAGATTCCTGAATAATATGAATCATGTATCAAATTGTAAATAACGAATTCGTAATAAAGTTAGGTGCGAGACGCGGCTTTCATGTGCCGAGGTAATTTTTACTCAGTCAGCTATTGAGTGTGAAATATCGTAGCTTTCGAAGACGGAAAGGAATATTTAAGCACTTTTTTGAAAGGGAATTAAAGGATCTTTTTATATTTATTTCGTTTTATTTACTTATTTAAACGCTTAAGCATATCCACTTAATTTACCTAACTACATACCTATTTAAAATTTTATTTTATTTAAAAAAAACTGTTTACGTTTATTACTGCATTTTTCTCTCAGGCAATGTGTTGAAAAATGTTGAAATACAAAAACAGATGGAATAAGTAAGAAACAAATAAAGTGTTCAGAGGTGGCATTTCATTTCATTTCATTTATTAATTCATTAACAATATACATTGTGTAGAATATTATGTCACTTTTTCAAAATTAAACTTAAACATAAATCTTAAAGTACAAAATAAATAAGAAGACAAAAATAAAAACGAGTCTAAATAATTGCAATAAATAATTTCAGTCGTTACCGTTACAATTTACAAAATCCTCTATTGAATAAAAACACTTCTTCAAAAGAAAAGTTTTCAATTATAAGAAAAGTTTGCAATATGCAATGCAAAATAAATGTAGGCATAATAATCTAGTAAGAATTGACTTTTATTCAAGTCGGTTAAGTTTTCCTTCGAATACTACAAGTACTTAGTACAGCGTTTTCCTAACAAAGTAAATACCGTTGCAGAACAGATTTGGCGAGCATGCAATTATTTGGCATTTCTCAATGCAAGAGCAAACAGCGCGCGCCGCGATTCGGTGAAACAACTCCGAGAACGATTAAAGCTATGAAGTTTGGAATGTGTCTTGGTAAGGAGCACAGTGTTATATGGCAAAACAGTGGAAAACGTGTCCAGCGGATTTGATAGATAAGCAACAAAACAAAACACACTCACCTCACAACCGTTTCCGCTGCGTTTTCGCATCAGCAGCGCCATCTGAAGGCGCTACTGCAGACTATCCGCCTAGGTGGCTCGACTGGAGCGGCGACCGCAGCGCCCCCAGTCTACCTGATTTGGTGTCCACTTTTGGAACTATAAATTGTATAAATTAAGCTGCGTTCATTACCTGATTTGAATCACTGACATCGAGTAGTCATTAGTATTGAGTCTAGTTATTTATTTAATAGCCTTCATGCATCCATTACAAATAAGGGTCAATCATCATTATGATCATCATTTCAATCGAAAGTGCCCACATCTTGGAACCAAGTGTCAATATTTTGTTCTTGATTTTCTCACAGAAATTAGAAAATATAAATGTGAATAACCATGAATGAGACTTATACTACTACTAACCTAACAAAAATAAAAATTACAGATGCATGTTATATTAAAAACTGGAGGACTATTAGGTAGTTAATAATAGGAAGTCCTATCAGATAAACAAGCAATATGTAACTAACGTTGTTTTTGTTATGTCGAACGAAACAAAAGCAAAACAGGCTTTCTAGAACTATTAACTATTCACGCGACAATTAATGTTTCGTAACATAGGAAAAACAAGTATTTCACACATAAAGGAAACCGTTTCTATAGCGAATAACAGGTAGCAAAAGTGGACACTAAAACAGGAATCCTGGGAGGCACAACCCCAGCGGAGCGCTTGTAATCTAGGAACTTTACGTAACTGACGAATAAATCGTTTGAATAGGTACCTATCATCATAATAGTCACGTGAAAAACGTAAAATTAACAAAGCGGGACAAACTCTCTAAACTGGGATAGAAGATAATATACTTATCTTTCAATTTTATCTCTTTAAAACCTTGACAAAATCTTATACTTACTCGTAATTATATGTATATTTTATTTGATTTATTTATTTTAAATAATATTAATTTAAAGCAATAGTGCTATGAGCTACGATGCATTAAAAATAGTGAGCAGATGTGCATTGAAAATCAGCCAAGATGTCCATCCAGACCGTCGTTCTCCATACGTAATGTGTTAATGAGCCACAAAGCGAGTTGGAGTGGTGTGTTGGATAATGCGACGTTGTTAGGTCTCATAGTGAGTTATGGTAAAGTTTTCCGTAGCCTACCTATATCTTGATTTTCTCCCAGTTAGACGTATAAAACGACAAGAGTAAATTTAAGCCGTGAGTTTGCAATGCCCGCGTGGATAGGTAGGTACCTATCGATGAAGACTCGAAAATCGTCAAAAACACTGAAACTACGGATTTCCCCCCTTGATTGCGGACTTCCTTAAGATCAAAGCCAAAGAAAGAAAACTGAAAGTGTACGGGAAACACATGGCGGGCTTTCTGAGGCTTACTGGGATTCTGCCAATGTGCGAACTCATTTGAACGCTCGAGTTCACTCTTAAAATATTGTCGTTTCTATACTAACTTCGCCCGTTGGAAGGGAGGAAATTGTTTTCTGATTGATAAAGGAACCTTCAAAGGAGATCAAGGAGCTCTCGTGTTTACGGCGCTATCGAATTCGATCGAATTATGCATCAATCAAATAGCAGGATGTTGTAAATAATATTTATTTGTTACATTTCACCTGAACAAAAAATAATTTTGTACCTACACGTAAAAAGTTCGTAGCACCGTTCGTAGTAAGTAACGATTACATATTTTAATAATATTTTGGTACTTCGTCTGAAAAGAGACAGACATTAAGAGGGAAGAATAGTACTCGGCCGGTAAGGTACTCGTCCATACAAAAATTACAAAAAGGGAAAACGTTTTTCCACTTCAAAATATTTTCCAATCTCCATGATTTTCAGTATGATATTGACACAATGAAATACTAGGTTTATAGGATTTCATACAACAAAACCGGGGCGTGCAGCTAGTATTAAGAAAAAACCTTACGATTTAATAATTCCTACCTATTTATCCTACACACATTACCTATTAATAAATAAATAAGGCCTTTATTTTCTGACCATTTTGTACAATTTCGACTTACATTCAAATTAGGTACTTAAACTTCAATAGTATTTAACGAATAAAAATATGTATGTTTATATTTCATCAGCCGCTAATGGGAACGACTACAGCAAAATGGATGAAAGATGTAATGGAATGGTACCCTAGAAAACATTACCTATAGCTCTGCAGTAAGTAAAACTCATTTCAAGATGCATTTTCATTATCTTGCATCGAAGCAATATTAGTGATGAGATGACCGAGCAAATTTGATCTTCAATGGTCGGAACACGCTGTGATGGCGGATGTTAGACAATATTACGTTACCTAACGGGGTGCATTATCTATCTCAAATCAAATAGCAATATCTTGATTTCAGGATTGGGATAGTGTTATAGGAAAACAGTTTTGCAGGGTCATGTCTATATGTATGATCGCATTGTTGTATGCTTATTAATAATAAAAATAAATAATAAACGTCTTGATAATTGTTGTAACTTGCGGATCAGCAATCCATCTATCAAATATATCCACCACTACAACCACAACAGCTTATTTACGGCCCACTGCTGGGCACAGGCCTCCTCTCATCATGAGAGGGTTTGAGCTAAGAAATATATATCAAACATAAAAATAATGTATGCGATATACAATGAATGAGCCTTCGATGCATGTTTATGTACTTATTTCAATGCGTGGTTTCAATTAATTTATCGTGAGAAGACGGCTCACAAACGGCTCTCCATTTTTACACAGATACGTAATAGCCAATTTGTATGTAGTATATAGATTTTAATCACTAATTGTAAGCTACATTAAAAAACTAGTCATCAGAAGCACAGCACAATTTACGACCTATCCGTACATAGGTATATGTACACTGAAATTTACCACGAACATGCAAGCAGAATTTAAAAACAAACCAAGCTTTGTGCGCGAAAAAACGGGAAACACATCTTTACGAGCGAATTGTCCATTAAAATCGAGGGAAATTGGCGTGTGCTTTTTTGTACTCGTACAAACGCCATTTCCAGAAATAACAGGACAAAATGCCTTTTATGAGGAACATCAGCGTGGTCGCGATTTATTGAACGTTGAACTGAATAAGCACTTTGTGAAATCTGACTATTCGAAGCGGATGGGGATAAAGAACGATGTTTCGCTGTACGTGTGAAATTTTTTGTGCGTCGTGTAAATTTCCCGCTAGTCCCACCTGCACTGAACGCCCCGCACTCAAAGGACACGTAGCTCTGTAATAACTATTTGGAACACGTAAATGCTCCCAATGCCGCTTCCAAGTCGGTTTTATGTTCAGTACCCGATTCTCTAGTCTGCAGCTTCCATTCCGTGCCCACTTGAGCCATGCTTGGTCATAACTAAACGGCGTTAAAGTCAAACAACTTCCTCCTATAATCTGAACCAACGTTGAATTTCAACTCGAAATGCTGAATTTCTGTTGTGAATTCGACCAACTTTCATTGAAATATGAACTTCCTCGGCGTTCTATTTTTCTAACGATAAACGAGATGTGCAAACTTCGACTAGGATTACAGGATTTATTATACAGTAGATCGATAGTTGAGGCAGTCCAAACTCGATACGAATAAGTATTACTGGTTATGGAATATCAATAAGTTATTGAAGTTATAATTACGTAGCTGCGTAGGTACTTGGTAATGAAATCAAACATGGCCGAAAATACAAATCCTCAGCATATCAACATCAGTCACATTTTTATTGTTATTTTGATAGAAAAGAAAACAATGTAACATTTGGAACAAGACAATATGCCTGTACGCCTGAATAAAGCCGTTGTTGGTTGAATGTATACATGTCAGTCTGTAAACATGGCAGATGCTTTACATGTTCACATGCCACCGCATAATAATACTCGTACCAGCCACTCACTCCATTTATCATTCGAACCATATTTCACAAGTTTGCGGTTGTTTGTCTTCTCGCATCCCTCTTTAGTTCGAGTACGCCGTCGTAATTATTTATGTTCCAAATAACAAATTTATATTTTGCGTTCGCGAACGAGTCACTTTATCTCAGCGCGCTCAATAAATCTAAGGTAAAATGCTTTGTTATGCGGTTTGTAATGACTAACTGAACAGTATAATTAAATTGGTATGCTTACGGGATTTGTATGAAACGGAATGATGAGACAACTGGGATAGTCCTGACGGAGCGACTGTCTTAAAAATAAGATGGATTGACTCGTCAGTAGAAAACCACAGAGGCTCCAACGAAAGAATAGGATTTTTCAAAGTCACGTATAGTTCGATTAAAATAATTGATGTTGTATAGTTGTAGGTATTAATGAAATATCTTTATTATGTAAATTTCGACTTGTCTTCACTTATATCAAACTAAGATGATCATTTTACAAATACGTTATTTATTAAACGCTTTTTTAAAATACTAACCGATGAATCGCGGGTGATTTTAAACTTGAAATTCAAATAGTACCTACTGTATCTAATAGTTTTTTTTTATACTACTCCCTCCATTTTTTATTGAAACTTACATAATAAATAAATTAATACATGAAAAATAGGTTTTGGAACATAATATCAACCTCCTTATGGATTGTGAGCTAATGAAGCCTCGTGGTTTCAATCATCTAGTAGGTTTCGAGCCGAAAGGAATGTCATTACATCAAAAGTCATGAATAGAATACCACCAATTGATACAGACCAATACAAACCCATCTGAACTGTCAATTTGTGCCAATTGCATCAATAACATAACGCTATTTATTGCAAGAATGTATGAATTATTTGTCTTGTAACCGATAGACCTTATAGATTGTGAAACTTAATGTAGTCCATGTACTTTCGTTATAAGATAAAGCTATCGTGTTAATGGTTCCACATACAAAACAATCTTACAGCATGTACGGACCAGTCAAATACTCAGCTTCCAGCAAACCGCCAAAGCATCTTTCGTTCTGTACGGATTTTGAGAGATCGATTGTGATCAATACGTTCACCCGACTTGGTTGGAAACAGGTGACGCCCCAAGAACCCTGGAACCTCTACTGGTCGAACACGATGAGCTGCCGGTCTATCTTCAGTGCGGAGAACGGCACCAAACTGAACGACCATCAACTTATCAACCATTTCCCGAAACATTACGAGTTAGTACGAAAAGACTTACTAGTTCGAAACATAAAGAGATACCGAAGAGAATTAGAAAAGGAATGCAATCCGTTAGCGGAAAAGAAAGACTTCATCCTTCCTGGAGGACAAAGAGTAACCCGTTATGTACATTTAGACTTTATCCCAACAACGTACGTCTTGCCTTCGGACTACAACTTATTTGTCGAGGAGTACCGTCGCTACCCGCAAACAACATGGATACTCAAGCCGACAAGCAAGTCCCAGGGTGAAGGTATTTTCCTCGTAAACAAACTATCAAAACTCAAGAAATGGTCCCGGGAGTCAAAAAAATATTTACAGCACCAACTCACCAACAAAGACTCTTATGTTATATCACGTTACATAGATAATCCGCTTTTGATCGGGGGAAAGAAATTCGATTTGAGGATTTACGTCCTTGTTACATCCTTTCGCCCCTTAAAGGCCTATATGTTTAGGAATGGCTTTTGTCGATTCTGTACATTGAAGTACGACACGAGTGTTGCTGAGCTGGACAATATGTACGTGCATTTGACTAATGTGAGTGTGCAGAAACACGGCCAGGATTACAACAGTCAGCACGGGGGCAAGTTGGGCATGCAAAATTTAAAGCTCTATTTGGAAGGGACGCGCGGCCGGGAAGTAACCGAGCGGCTATTTCGTGAGATTCAGTGGCTCATAGTACACTCGCTCAAAGCCGTGGCGCCGGTTATAGCGAATGACCGCCATTGCTTTGAATGTTACGGTTACGACATTATCATCGATACTGACTTGAAACCGTGGCTTATAGAGGTCAACTCGTCCCCTTCGATGACAGCAACGACTTGTAACGATGGGATTTTGAAGAGGAAGTTAGTTGAAAACCTTCTGGCCGTGGTGCTTCCGCCAGGTGGCATACCTGATGTACGCTGGAAGAAAGTACCTAGTAAAGATGCACTAGGAGACTTCGAAGTCCTAATAGACGAAAGTCTGACAGACAAAGATGTTACTACGCGTTCAAACAGCTAATATACCTGAATGAACTTTTTAAAATAGAATTACGAGTATGTTTCTTTCTTTATTTTGGTGTAATAATAAATCACAAAATTAATTTTTGAGTCATTTATTTCTAACACATAAATTTTACATATAAAAGAAAACGGCTACAGTTTCCAAACAAGGCCATAGGAAGAAGTTAAGATTCTGAAAACGACACCAAAATCTTTTAGTTGCTTAAAAAAACATACAGGAAAAAGAACATGCACTCAAATTGAAAAGCTCTTCTTTTTTGGAATCGGTTGAAATTTATCGAAACCGGTGACTTTTGACGTAACGTGGGTTAATAACGTCTTCCCGTTCGATCTGTTCCTCGTCGATCAAAAGGTCAAAGTCGCCCAGAGAGTTCGGGTCGGGAGTTTTGTTCCACCGAGCATCAGGTATACCATCAGGAGGCACCACCACAGACACGATGTTATCGATAAGCTTATATTTCAGTATTCTATCGTTATGTGTAGTCGACTGTAAAGAAGGCGAAGCATTCACTTCTACTAACCACGGCTTCAAAGAGTTATCAATGATAATGTCATAGCCATAACATTCGAAACAATGACGATCGTTAGCCATCACAGGAGCAACCGCTTTCAATGAATGAACAATCAGCCATTGCATTTCTGCAAAAAGCTTATCAGTTACTGAGTGCCCGCGTGTACCCTCCAAGTAAAATCGGAAATTTTGGATGCTCATCTTTCCGCCGTGTAGGCTATTGTAATCACCGCCGTGCTTCTGAACGCTCACATTAGTTAGATGTACGTACATATTGTCGAGTTCGGTAACACTCGTGTCATACTTGACCGTACAAAATCGGCAGAACCCGTGCTGGAACAAGTAAGCCTTCAGCGGTCGAAACGACGTAACAAGGACGTACAATCTGAGATCGAACTTTTTACCGCCAATCAAAAGCGGATTGTCAATATAACGCGATATCACATAACACTCTTTACTGCTGAATTGGGGATGGAAGGGAGTTTTCGCCTCACGCGACCACTTCTTTAGTTTGGAAAGTTTGTTTATTAAGAAAATTCCTGCGCCTTGAGATTTACCGCACGGCTTCATTATCCACGTACTTTGGGGTGACTTTCTATATTCCTCCACGAACATATTGTAATCCGCAGGGAGCACGTAAGTTACGGGTATGAAATCTAAATGTAAATACCGCGTTACGACGTGACCGTTAGGAAGCTGAACGTCCGCTTTTTCCGCTAAAGGACTACCTTCCCTTTCCAATTCTTTTCTGTACCGCTTGATGTTTTTTACTAGTAGATCTTTTCGTGAGAGCTCATAATGGTTGGGGAAGTGGTTAATCATTTGGTTGTCGTTCATTCGGTACCCGCTCTCTATGCTGAAAATGTTGCGGCAGTTTGTGGTGAAGGCCCAGTAGAAGTTCCATTCATCGTCGGGGCCCACCTGCATCCAGCCGCGGCGCTCAAAATTGGTCATGATAACTGACTTCTCCAGATCAGTGCAATAAGTTACTCTACCTTTCTCCATAACTGTTGGGGCGGGTTTCATAGAAAAACCATTATTGAGTACCTTTTTTTGTTCTTGGGTCATTGCGATTCATAAAATATTTATCATCAAAAATTTTATACAATATTACAAAAATAAATGAAAATTATTAAACGTACTGTCATAACTGAACTGGGTTGGCGTTGGCTTGACATTTTAAAGATATTTTAAGCCTCAAAAACTTTTACGTGATCAGCATACCTACAGCGTCCAAAAAGTTTTTAAATAAATATTCATGAATGCAGTTGGTCTCTTTAATGTATACCTAAATAGTCTAAATTAAAGCTAACCCATCTTTTAAATGGTTGACAATTATTGTAAAATACATTTAGTGTTCCATGCAATACTATCTTCTGTCCGCGACTTCGCCCGCGTGGAATTCGGTTATCGCGTTCCCGCGGGAATCGCGTTTTTCCGGGATAAAAATAGTCTATGTCCTTTCCCGGGACCCCAACTACTATCTCCATGCCAAATTTCATCTCAATCGGTCCAGCGGTTGAAGCATGAAGAGGTAACAGACAAACACTAAGACAGACTAATTCATGTCTCAGTCGAGTTCATTAATATGTGTACACTTTTGGACCTTATTACAACGTGGTAAGGTGCAAAAGTGTCTATATATCGGCGAACTCAACTGTACTATAGTCGGTTTGCTAATTGGAGATCAAAAATTCTACGACAGATTAGTATTGTATAGCATGCTTATTTAAAATGAAGTTTTAAAAATACGAAGAAATAAATTATCACAGTGTGTAGGTACCTAACCTTTATTTAGAATTATTCCTACGTAAAATTTAATTTATTGTATTGACTGCCCGTTTTGATCTTGAATTAGCAAACTAAGTATAAAAAGAAAATTGTCTTTCATTCGTTTTAGAAATAATATTATCTCTTGAATGTACCTAAAGGAAAATCATCTTTCATTCATTTTTAAAAATAATCTTATTATTGTGAAAAAATATGCGGCGCTGTAAAAAGGCGAATTATACAAATAAAATCTTGATTGATAGTCGAGCGGTGAGGGGATCTGTTCACCGCTCGCTCGAGGTGGAATAAAACGGCGCGTCTTTAGCTCGCCATCCAATTCGAGCCAAGGCGACTTCAATTCCCTGAGGAAATCTTGTTCGATATTTTTTGTATTCCTTTTTGTTTGTTTCGTTTCATTATAAACTATATATTCATTTACATTGCTTGTGGTACTAATCGTGTTGATTATTTATGCCAATCATTTTTGCATTTCAATCAATTAGTTCTATTTTGTTCTTTTTTGTTTGCCCGCAAACTGTATAAATAATAAATTAATAGATCTGAAAAAAAATAACGCACTTACATTTTCGAGTCCACCTCCATGCTCGATGATCGATCAGCTCGGTGGCATCATATTATTGCATTGTCATCCAAGTTACATATACTTGCCATTAAGTTTCATCATAATACGATAATTAGAAGTGGGTTAAATTTAGCTTGCAAGGATTTCTTACATTAATAGTGTTGTTAGTAAAGTTAGTTTCAAGACGACCTAAGAAAGCGTTGTAAAAAAAGCCTCCTTTTACTCTCTTGCGAATTTCCCTTAAAAATGTTTTCTTAACGGATATTTACGTCATAAATAACTAAGTAAGTATGTGTGCCTTTCATTCCATTCAGTTCAGTTGAACTATGCGCTAATACATCAGTTCCTTTGAGTTTAATACACTTACGAGTACCTACGCGTAAACATTAAATGTAAAATCCCTTTTTTCCCGTTCCCGTGGTTTCGACAAATTCTCTCTCTTATTGCTCCTCTACACTCCCCAAGGAACCTACATGCCATATTTTAGCTACCTACGACCAGTGGTTTTTGCTGTGCGTTGTCATCAGTCAGTAATTGAGTGAGTTAACGTAAGAATTTCATATACATATATCTATAGATAGATTAATATAGGTACAAAATGTTAAACAACACATATTTCATTTCTCACAGCAAGAAAAAGGAATCGAATCGAAGGGTTTCTTTCATAAGACAATTTTTCATATTGATAAAATCAAAAAGGTTGCAAAAGGCGTGACAGTCGTATGACGAAGGTATTGCGAAAAATGTCCAAGGAGAGCTGGGAAAATCCACATTACATTTTCTTATCAATGTGACAAAATTCACGCAGAAGTAATTTCACATGTGTGTACCCACAGGTTTATAAGGGCAGCGTATACATATTATATATGTGCAAAAAAATATATAATGTGCCAAAACGAATTCATAATAGATATAGTATTTTTCGTTGAAACATAATACTTACGCAGTCAACCTATAGACTTGGACCGGTCCTTTGCCGCTTGCATCCACCTAACCCTCGCGACCTTACCAGGTCGTCACTCCATATTATTGAAAGCCTCGGTAGGCATCGTTTTCCGAAACTATTTTTTCTTTATGAGAACTTCTAATGCAAAAATGAACTCCCACCATAGAAGTTCACTATATTCAGAACCTATTCATCGCGCAGTGTATTATGAAGATCTCATTAAAAGCTTCACCTGAAAAAATATAAAGAATAAGGTTTCCAGCGAAGTCAAGTGAAAATCTCAACAAATTGGGGGTCCGTCTAATGGTCCGTGCAAACGGTTGAGATCACTCGTGATTTTAGGCGGTTTCGTTAATGAAAACAAAGAGGAAAACATTTTAAGGTTGGCAGGTACACCTACACAAGTTAAATGGTTTTTAATTTGAGAACAACAATCGTGGTGGTGTACCTATTCAGGAAAAGCGTATTTTTACGTTGTTTTTCAGCGTGCGGATTACTACTTCAATTTTAATTGTTTCGATTTGTTTGTCACGTTCCTTCAAAATACAGTGAAAGCGAATTATAAATATTTTGTAACACAATATTTACTTATTCCCGCCATTCAGGTACATTTTGTACGTTGAACTGAACATTTGCCGGTCAAAACGGAATTTCAATAATTTCTTATTGAAGAGTTCCTATTTCTTTAATTAAAAGACCAATTACTTAGTTACTTTCAAAAGTTCCGCCAACATCACGAATTTCCTACATACCTAACCTTTATCGATGTCCCACTCTACTCGTATACAGGCTATGGCGTACCCTTATAAAAAACAGAACGTAGCGGAATAAAAGTCAAATTATTTTACTTTCCCTTCATAAATAATTTCAGTTACTTATATGGATATAGAATGTGGATGAATGACTAAGGGCCTTATCACACTTGCGATTTGCGAGCGTGTTGAAAGCTTTTTTCAATACAAAACTCGTACGCGACGAACTCGCGGCGTGTTCGCCTCCATACAAAACTCGCTCGCGAATCGCAAGTGTGATAACGCTATAAGATTTTCTTGGAAGCTATATAATTAATTTCTATGACAAGGTATGGAAGCTTTACAAGTACAGCCACTATTAAGCTTTGCTTGTTTTTTTTTTAATAACGATTTTTAGAAAAATTGTCTGTTTGTATGTATGTATGTTCGGATTTCACTCGAAAACTACTGGACGAATTGCAACAAAATTTGGTATGGGGGTAGCTTATAATACTGGTCAATATATAGGCTAATTTTTATCCCGGAAAAATGCATTGTTTTAGCGGGAACGCTATTTAATCGATGTCCTCGCGGACGAAGTTGCAGAAGCTAGTATCCCATTATAGACTAGAGATACAATTTAATGTTATGTGTGTAATTTTTTTCTTAATTTCAATTATATTTGTGTTCATACGGACTAGCTTACTAACTTTAAGTTTTAATTTATTGTTTTAACTTCAACGGTTTTCGCGGCTCCATAAATGAAGCACTTAGCCTCAAGCGAAATGGAGCTGGCAAGGAATTTAATATCTGCCGGCGATTACTATGATGACTTGAACAAACTCCGCGGCAGCAATGTTTCACCTTCCCCGCCACTTTAATTAAAACGCCTGCAAAGTTGCACTAACATTGATTTTTATTTCTTTTCATTTTGCCTACGCGAATATTGTGCGGCTATTTTGATGTTGAATTGTCACGTATATATTAACTGTGCCTTTGCCTACCTACTACTACAGCCTATTTACGGCTCACTGCTGGGCACAGGCCTCCTCTCATCACGAGGGTTGGGCTATAGTCCCCACGCGGGCCCAGTGCGGATTGGGGACTTTACACACATCCTTGAATTACTTCGCAGATGCGTGCAGGTTTCCTCACGATGTTTTCCTTCACCGAAAAGCTCAGTGGTAAATTCAAATTGAATTTCGCACATAAATAATTTCAGAGGTGCGAGCCGGATTTGAACCCGCGACCCTCTGCATGAGAGGCGGTAGGTCAAACCACTAGGCCACCACGGCTTTTTTGTGTCTTTGCCTAGTAGTATGAAATAAAACTAAGGCAAGAAAATGCATAAGAAAAAGTTACACTTGACGTGTGTTGCTTGTGTATGGGTTACACCGCATTAAAGTGTGTTACAATCGAATTTTTTATAGGTACTTACCTACTTGTGAATTTCCGAAAATCTATATACTAATTAATAATAAGTCTGTAGAAAAAGTCCGGTCTGAAACTTGAAAATTAAAAGAAACTATATCAAGTTGAGGGGACTATAATATACATATAAACGACACTGAACACAAAATAACGATTTTTAGACGGATTGCAACAAAATTTGGTATAAGGGTAGTTTATGACTCTGGTCAACATATAGGCTACTTTTTATCCCGGAAAATGCATATTTCCCGCAGGAATGCTATTAACGAATTCGAACCCGCGGGCAAAAGCTAGTAATTAATATATGTCGAAAACTAACCTTTATCCAGCGATGTTTATAATATTTTCACCTCAGCAGCTCGAACAAGTAGACTTTGCTGTCAGAAATTAGTGAGCAAAATCGTGTTTGTTTCACTCAGTGAGACAAAGTATTTTTTTAATTTGTTTTTTTTTTCAATCCTTTTATCCCATCAGGCAAAGGCAAAGGCCTAAGCATTGCAGCCACAGTTAAATCGTTCCCGCGCTTTTTATTTTATTTTTTTATTTGATTATGCGAATGGTCATTTCATACTGCGGCATCTAACTAGTAACTACTTCTCATAGCAATAATTCAAACTATCTCTATTTTATCAGCTCTCTTCTTTTCATTTCTTTAAGAAAAGAGGTAGAATTTATACTAGGCAAGTCTTAGTGCGAATCTATTTTCGTAGAAAAAAAAACTGAACTAGAAACGTTCGGATACGCGCAACGCATCAGTATAATACCGCCGTATTTTTAGACATTAAAATTATACGTTGATTTAACTTCTGAAAATCTTACAATTTTTAAATGACATATTTTATATAATTGTGTTATTTGTAATCATTTTAAACTAAAGTTTTAATTTAAAGTTAACTAAAAGTTTTCAAATATTTTAAATTTATCATTGTACTAGTTTCCGAACATACGTTTAGAAAATTGCCGCCATTCTCTCATGTCAAATCATGTCTTTATTCTTAATTTTCGATAGCTAACTTTAAAGTAATTCTTTTAAAACACGAAATTCAAGTAATAATTTGAGTGAAAGGAGTGAAGAAGAAATGTTATTTTATATTTTTCGTGATGTAAGTATTCTTTGCAAGTATACCTTTTATGTGTTCTCGCTACTGAGGTGAAAAATTGTATGTGCTACTCGAGAGCAATTTCTTTTACTTCTCGTGCCTTTGAGTCCTTCGCTAGCTCAAGATTCTATACTAGAATCACTCGCTAAACGCTCGTGATTCAACTATAGAATCTTTCGCTAGCTCAGGACTCAAACATGGCACTCGAAGCAAAAAACAATTTTGCTCTCTTGTTGCACAAATAACTATTTTATGCCCAAATAAGCCGCAGAGTCGATGTTTAAAATATTACTTGATTATTATTTTGTAGAAATACCATCCACAGAGGAGAGCCCTTTGCCCAGCAGTGCGATCTAATAGGCTAGATAAGATAAGGAAGACCATCACAAATGTATTGTTAAAATTTGGTCGGGCTAGTTGTTCCCGTCGTGTACTTATACTTACATTTTGGTAGAACTGAAAATGAAAATGAAAATGAAAATGAAAATATTTATTCAGCAAATAGGCCACATCTGGGCACTTTTACACGTCACTTTTAAATGAATTTAACAGAAATGAATTTACCAGCGCTTCCTAGACCCATTGCTTGAGAAGAAGCGCCGCAACAAACTCAGCAGAAGGCCTTTTTTCAAAATTTTAACATATAGATTTACATTAAATTTACCTTAATATGTATAAAAATACATATATAGGTACATACTAAAATCACATTTAAGGGATGTATAGTCCCTAACTTAAACTTAAATCTAAGATCTTAGAGATTTCATATACGAAGGATTATAAAATACTCACACAAAGCAACACAAAAAAGTCTCGCACAAAGTTTCCGCTCTATTCATAGTGGTATCGTGTTAAACATTTTCAAATTATAGCACTATCCGAGTTTCATGATCAAAAGTGAGATCCAAAACTGTTAAGTTCAAATTTGATTTTGATACCTCCAAAAAAATTGATATTACCTTGGTACGAGACGAGTATGCGCGGACTAACTGAATGCGAAGATAGTATGAAGTTTTGCAAGCCCCAGCATAAGTTGCATCTGAATGCATGAAATTTAATGCATGCTAATTGAAATTGTACTTAGTATACAGTTACGTAAGGTAAATACAAAGTTGGAATATTATCTCCACTTTCCGAACTGCATCTTAGCGGAACGTTAATAATTAAAGGAGAACTCGGCTTCGTTCAGGGGCCTTATTCTAGTTTTTAAATATGAGTTTGCCCATATTCCTAAATACCTGTGACATTTAGCGAAGATTCTATTGGAATATTATCCCATTAGAGATCTGAAATGAAGATAGGGGATCATTTTCAAACCCGAATAATTTTCAAAATTATGTTATTATACCTCCTCACTAAATAGGGAGATAGTGGATCGTTATTTAGGGATAAGGGAAATATCATTTACACATTGGGATTTCTCTATTCCCTATTTTTAAATTCGAATAAGGCCGCAGAACGCCCTCATTACGGCGAATAATCAACATTCATGGAGGCGGAAAAACTGAACTTCCCACTTTACCGTTATAAAACCCCAGCAAGTGCAGTAAAAATAACACTTATTTAACTTTCCTCCGGAATTTATGTAAACTAAGTATAAGTGCTTAAAGGGTTGCCTTAGTTGGATGTGAATTATTAATTTACCGTCTACTTTATTTATACATGTTGTTACTTACCACCACACCACCACCACAACAGCCTATTAGGTACCTGCCCACCACTGGGCACAGACCCCCTCTCATCACGAGAGGGTTTGGGCTAATAGTCCTCACGCGGTCTCAGTGCGGATTGCTAACCACAACCACAGATTTTTTATTCATGCCTATTTAAGAAAAAATGTATAAAACGCTACCTTGAACGGATATATATTGCATTTTTCTGGTTTTCACGCAGTGTCTTGAACTAACATGTGCTTTGTAAAAAGATGCAGTACCTGGCGAAAGTTTAAAAAACACAACTGTCAGCGATTGCGTTACTATTCCATAATCAATTTTTAGAAAAATGGTCTGTTTGTATGTATGTATGTCCGGCTTGAACACGAAAACTACTAGACGGATCGGAACTAAATTTGGTATCGGGGTAGTTTATAATTATAACACTGGTCATACATATAGGCTACTTTTTATCCCGGAAAAACGCATAGTGCCCGCGGGAACGCTATTTTACCGATGTCCACGCGGACGAAGTTGCGGGCAGAAGTTAGTATTCCATAATAGACTAGAGATACAATGGAAGATGCTATTAAAAGTTGGTTTTTATTACATTTTGAAATGATTTAATAAAATTATAATCTTAGATTTCAATAATTTGATCATTGATCATGTTGTCACGTTCTACTTCCAATAACCGATAGTTTTCAACTTAAATTGGCTTAGCTCGGTGTACGGAGGGCATAGGTATTGACGGTGCCAACTAGAATATAATAGGAAATAACGTCTGAAAGGCAGAAAGTTTGTCTTTAAAATGTTACTCATGGTCCTCGTGGCATTTGGTTAAGGTATTATAGCTTTCCCTCAGGAACTATGCATTTATCTAAAATAAAAAGTAGGTTCCCTGGGACTTGAACTATGTCCATACCAAATTTCATCTAAATCGAACTGGTGGCTTAAGCGTGAAGAGGACAGACAGATTGGCACACAAATAGAGCTACCTACCTTCTTTCTTTCTTTATTTATAACTAGCTTGTGCCCGCGACTTCGCCCGTGTGGAATTCGGTTATCACGCTCCCGCGGGAACTATGCGTTTTTTCGGGATAAAAAGTAGCCTATATCCTTTCCCGGGACTCCAAATATCTCCATACCAAATTTCATCTAGATCGGTCAAGCGGTTGAAGGGTGAAGAGGTAACAGACAGACAGACAGAGTTACTTTCGCATTTTATTTATTTATTTTATTTTATTTAAATAATAATATTAGTATGGATATTTAATATGTAGCCTGAGCTGCATCAGAAACTTAGCGTCAGCTGTCATTCCATGCTTTTTACTCTCCATTACGCCCAGAAATGTAATTCTTAATTTTTGCATAGGCGTAATTTTACTATAGAGCAAAATCTCATGTTAAAGTTGACGGTCGTTAACTTCTTAGTGCAACCCAGGCTAAGTATGAATATTTCCATAACAGCTGAATACCTAGTCAAATCCAGTGCTAATCAAAATGTCACTTAGGAGCACGTCGCGTAAAGACGGCGCGAGCTCGAACGTCACTATCTATTTCTGGTGAGATAACCCCGTTGAATGCTCATTTGAAACTCAAGCAATTCTGACAGCTGTAAGGCTTTGTATAATTTGGAGGTGGTGATCAGACTTAATTATGATTATTTATATTGCTACGCCTGCTGGAAATAAATGACTACTACTACTACAGCCTATTTGCGTTCCACTGCGGGGCACAGGCCTCCTCTCATCACGAGAGGGTTTGGGCTATAGTCCCCACGCGGGCCCAGCGCGGATTGGGGACTTCACACACATCTTTGAATTACTTCACAGATGCGTGCGGGTTTCCTCGCCAAAAAATAATCACGAAATAAATTAAATTACTTACCGCTACAGTTAGTGTTCTCATATGTTTTATTTCTTTATTTCTGAGCAACCTTCTTGCAATCTAGTTTTGTTGATTTTACAAATAACTTTAAATTTAGGAAAATTGACTATTTTGAGACAGTAGTTTGGTTCGACACTAATCGAGTAATTTATAATTATGCTTTTAAAATAAAAGAGAGCCAATGTCACCAAGTCATAGCTACAAGAAGTAACAGTGTTAATCCAATGTCAGTTACCTAACCGATACCTTTTGTTTTGACGTAGGCACTGTCCGTAGGGGCCTTGAAAAGGAAAATCCAAATATTATGCCATCCTATTTTTCTCTTTCTGGAGTCGTAATGTGTTGAACTGAGAGAGATAGAATGAACTATATAATTCACATTTGCGATGGGTTTTTGGAAACGGTGTTGTAAATATTCGGCGGCTGAAGGCACGACGGTGTCTCCAATTGAGAGCAATTTCCGGGACATTCCGCCATCGCTGTACATCGGGGGCGTTATGGAATATGCAGACAGCCCATTGATTCAGGTGCAAATTTATGGAAACCATATTTCTACGTGTAGAAAGGTTTTGTAAATGTGCAAGGCACTTCAGGGAATGAATTTTCATTTGAATATTATTGGTTTTAACAGCTTACGATATTTTTGACGTTGGACGTAAAATAATAATTAATGAACAAATAAGTGACATTCAAAAATGTTATAAGTACCACCTAATGTCTGATCGCTCATCGTTATAAGTAATGTAATAAAATAATAAATAGAATGATCAAATAAGCCATTTGTATCTTCACCAGATCCAATCTCTAGCGGCACACGAGATGGAAACCCAACCCTCTGTAAGCTGATAAACAAATCATGACAAAATGGGGGCATAATTCCACGTTATTGACGACCCCAAGGCATCAAACGGCAGAAACAACCCAATGACACTAATAATTCAGACGGTGAAGTGGCGTTTTTCGGGTTTTCCAATCTAAGTTCTTAAGCTTGAGGCGAAAAAACGTGGCATTAAAATATTCACGAAGCCGACGTGCAGACCGGATCGATGGCAACCAATCCCCTCGCCACTTTTGAGGTATCCTTATATCGACGGGGCTCACTGAGCACACATTAATGTTGTTTTATGCTTTCATGAAGTAAGTTCTTGATTTTTATGAACACAACTTTAATATTAGTCAGTAAAGCATTGTTCTGCACTAAAACGCTCGGTTTAAATAAACTTTCTCTTACAGTAACTTTAGAACCTAGAACGGTTGAACGTTAAATTAAAACTGCCAAACTGCAGACGACAATAAGTGCCGAATTATAAAGTCGCTCCTGTAACTCAGGCAAGTTCCTGCTAGATAAAACTTGTACAATATTAACTAGTTGGGAGTCGAGCGCTATTTAGCATATAGAATGGCCTGTGGTGTGGTGCTATTTTTCCGCAGCGAACATTAGAATGCAAATAAGCGCCACGTGGTGCACCCGCCGCTTTGATGCATTTTGTCATAAAGTTTTTCAGTGTTTAACGTACATGAAAACACATTTTTGTTTCTTAGGTTACAACAATTGATGTTTTTTTTTAATTTTTAGGGTTCCGTACCTCAAAAGGAAAAAACGGAACCCTTATAGGATCACTTTGTTGTCCGTCTGTCCGTCCGTCTGTCAAGACCCTTTTTCTCAGGAACGCGTGGAGGTATGAAGCTGAAATTTATATCAATTACTAAGGTCTACTGTCCCTTGAAGCTGTGAAAAAATCATACTTCTAAGCCAACGCAATCAAAAGACACAGCCGTTTATGCCGCAAATTTTCGACACTTGCAAGGGAATCAAAACCTACAGGGTGCTTCCCGTGAACTCAGAATCTTGAAATTTGGTACGAAGCAACGTCTTATAGCATAGATAAAGGAAAAATTACGAAAACCATAAATTTTTAGTTACATCACATAATATATATTTTTTAATAATTTTAACCTTACTACCCATTTCCTCATAAACGCGTAGAGGTATTAAATTGAAATTCATACCAAATACTCAGGTCTATAATACCTTTAAGCTGTAACAAAATCAAACTTCTATGTCAACGCAATCAAAAGAAACAGCAATTTAAGCTGCATATTTTGAAACTCGCAAGTACTCGCAAGGGAATCAAAACCTAAAGGGTACTTCCAGTCGACCTAGAATCTTGAAATTTGGCATGAAGCAACGTTTTATAGCACACATAAAGGAAAAATTCCGAAAACCTTAAATTTTTAGTTACATTACAAAATATATATTTTTTAAGATCTTTGTCTTAAATTTATGCTACTCCATCTTTCCCCATTGTAATGTTATGAATTTCATTTTGCAATAAAAATACCATAGTTATGACTCGATTGTCGTAAAGAACGAACTTTGTAAACCTTACAGGTTTGTACGGAACCCTCGGTGCGCGAGTCCGACTCGCACTTGGCCGGTTTTTTTTAGATCATTGACATAATATGTCCTATTGTGTATGCAAATAAAACAGTATACGAGTATTCAATTCACGCATGAACTCTTTTAATAACTTATAATATTTCGTTTATAAAAGTATTAATCCTGCGTATGTTAATACCTATTTAAATTTACTGTTCCTCCCGCCGCGTACGCCTGTATTAGGCTCTTCTTTCTCTAAAAGTTCTTCATCTATTAGGAGTTCGAAACTACCAAGTGCCTCTGCGCTTGGCAGCTTGTTCCATCGCACGTCGGGCACGCCGTCAGGTGGCAGCACCACGCTCAGGATGTTATCGATCAACTTGTACTTCAGAATGCGATCGTTCACCGTCGTCGACGTCAGCGAAGGCGACGCATTCACCTCAACCAGCCACGGCTTCAGCTGATTGTCTATGATAATATCATATCCGTAACACTCGAAACAATGCCTGTCGTTCGCCATCACCGGTGAAACGGCCTTCAAAGAATGCACAATTAACCACTGCATTGCAGCGAACAACTTCTCCGTGACCGCCCTGCCCCGAGTACCTTCCAAAAATAGCCTCAAGTTTTCAACGCTCATCTTTCCCCCGTGTATGCTGTTGTAGTCACCGCCGTGCTTTTGTACACTAACATTAGTGAGATGCACATACATGTTGTCTAACTCAGTGACGCTCGTGTCGTACTTTACCGTACAGAATCTACAAAAGCCAAGTTGAAACAGATAAGCCTTCAGTGGACGAAAAGATGTTACTAAAACATAAAGTCTCAAATCGAACTTTTTTCCACCTATCAGCAGAGGGTTGTCTATGTACCGGGAAATGACGTAGCTTTCCTTGCTCAACTGCGGATGGAAGGGAGTTTTCGCTTCACGGGACCACTTTTTAAGCTTTGATAGTTTATTTATTAGAAAAATTCCGGTGCCCTGTGATTTTCCACACGGTTTCATGATCCAAGTACTCTGCGGTGACTTGCGGTATTCCTCCACGAACATGTTGTAGTCCGCGGGCAGGACAAAGGTTATCGGCACGAAGTCGAGATGAATGTACCTTGTAGCTAATTGGCCTCCTGGTAACGCCACCTCTGCTTTCTCTGCTAGTAAACTACCTTCTCTCTCTAACTCCTTGCGATATCTTTTAATATTTTTCACTAGTAAATCTTTTCTCGATAGCTCGTAGTGGTTAGGGAAGTGATTTATCATTTGATTGTCATTCATCCTATATCCGCTTTCGACGCTAAACAGATTTCGGCATGTTTGCGTAGAGGCCCAATAGAAGTTCCACTCGTCATCGGGTCCGACTTGATTCCAGCCGCGCCGCTCGAAGTTACTCAGCAAAACCGACTTTTCCAAATCCGTACAAAAGTTAACGCGGCACCTTTCAACGGCTGGCACGTTTACTCTCCCGTACAGGCTGGTAGCTATTTTCTTGGCTTCCTGATTCATTGTTGGCGATCGAGTTTATTCAGATGGAAAGTTCGGTCCATTGACCAAATATTTGAGGCGCAGGTGGGTACTGTTGTCATGACAGTCAACAAATATCGCTCGTATCGCGAAGCGACGGCGAATCGCATCCGTTTCACTATGACTACGTGTAAACATGGACCCCGTATTGATTTTAAATGGGTTTTTATCGGTCTCGCCTCTGTTTGGTTGAAAAGGTGTGTACAACGAGCTACAATTAAGGGAGAACATTTTATTCAGTTGATACAAAGTTTTTGGTTTACGTCTAAGTCTCACTTTCCTGTCGTAAATCTATTAGGGAATCAGCGAAAAGTAAACGTAGGTACCTAGTGGTTGCACAGTTAAAATTTATCAGAAACTACACTCAAAAGCAATGAATTCGGGTCACTTTGTATGGCAAATCCTATACAGTGGCCCGTTTTCATTGCTGCTGAGTGTAGTTGATATAGCTTAAGAATAACCCAGGGGTTGTTGAGAAATCTTAGAGATATTTAATACAAAAAAATAATGACCCAGAAACAAGCAAAATCTTTAAAAATCAGATTAAAATACTACATTCGTATTAACATAATGTTCCGGTGTAGTTTTCATACCATTTATGGTAAAAGCTTTCCCTGAATACAAAGTGTTGAAATATGTTACCGGAAGGCAGGTAAACATTTTTTGCCACAAACACGCTTCGGCTTCTTGCCTCATGGAACCGTATAATATTTCATACGGAGAGCCTACATGCAAAACCTATTATAAAGGACTGCAAAGATCGTGTCACAGAACGTTTCCAGGTTCCGTTGAAGTAATTATTTATTATTTATTTATTTATGGAATCTCTTATCCATAGCACAACCTCGTTTCAAAGAATATGAAATATAAAATACATTGCATGTCAACTTAGTTCTGTTCAAATGCTCAGTGGCAGTCCCCAAACAATATATATAAAGAATTATATTTTTAATGCATGTCTTGAAATGAATGTCTTTTTAGGGTTCCGTACCCGAGGGTAAAACGGGACCCTATTACTAAGACTCCGCTGTCCATCTGTTACCAGGCTGTTATCTCATGAACCGTGATATTTAGACAGTTGAAATCTTCACAAATGATGTAGGTATTTCTGTTGCCGCTATAACAACAAATAATAAAAAACAGAATAAAATAAATATTTAAAGGGGCTCCCATACAACAGGCATGATTTTTTTGTCGTTTTTATAGATAATACAGAACCCTTCGTGCGCGAGACAGACTCGCACTTGGCTGGGTTTGTTTTTAAAAGATACCGCAAAGGAACCATAAAACCACGAGACTCTGCCACGAAGGTATAAAAAAGATGAAAGCAAATTTTACGATAAACATAATGTAGCGAGCAATAACATTGACAAGCCGAGTAATCCCTTAATCTTTTTTATTATGACTAGGTAGCGGTTGCTTGCAGCTTTCTTCATGAGGAAAATACGTGTTGTTTTATGACGTTAGGTAATCCGATTATATTTTTTTAGGTCAATGATGGGATAAGCTTTTTCTGTACCTACCTACCTTTTAAACTTGGTAAAACATATATCTATTTCATATATTAGTCGTAAAAAAAATTGTATGGGATTCAGGCGTCGCTCACACAACCAATCCCATATCCATTTTTTCGATAGCCGATACTGTGGGTTAATTATTTGCAATAGGATACGACCCACCATGTATATGTATATTGTGGTCAAGGGTGGGTCTTGGTCAAGATAATATTCAAAATAATTACACCTAATCGTTTTTCTAACAAATCGAATCCCGCCAAACAACTTCTGCACAAACACTATATACCTACTAATAATAAGTCTGTAGAAATGTCGCGTCTGTAACTTGAAAATTAAAAAAACTTTTAAGTAGCCCCCTACTTAATATAAACGATACTGAACACAAAAAATGTTTTTTAGAAAAATTGTCTGAGTGTATTTATGTCCGGATCAACTCGAAAACTACTGGTCGGATTACATCAAAATTTGGTATGGGCATAGTTTATAACACTGGTCAACATATAGGTTACTTTTTATCCCGGGAAAACGCATAGTTCCCGCGGGAGCGCTATTACCGAATTCAACGCGTATTAAGTCGCTGGCAGAAGCTATAGTTAAGTAATAAGTAAGTTAGGGAACTAAATCGCATGAATTCGTATGCCAGAAATTATATCTTTGTTTTATCTCCACAATACCTACTAGCATTCGGGGAATTAACAGACCGCAACATCCGCCGGCTTGATCCAATGTTGCCAACTTTCTAATTTATCTCCTAGCGTCGTAAACGTGAAACTTGCCTGGACGGGTAATAAAGATATTCGCATGAGTTGTTACCTTTCTATTTTCTGTTAAAGTAAATATGACATCGGATAGACGAGGATTTGTGATGTCTTTGTTTGTACGCGTATTTGGAAAATCATTGTACGCGTATTTGGAGTAAATCTGGGTCACTGCCCTAGTTTTAAAGGGTGACCGCGACAACACGTGATGGTAAAGATTTCATGACCGTGATCTTGGCTAACATTGGTTAAAAACTGAACTACCTAAATAATGACAGCCGGATTGGTCCAGTTGGTAGTGACCCTGCCTTCTGTTCCGATGGTCGCGGGTTCGAGTCCCGCTCGGGGCAAAATTCGAGTGATAAACACGAATGTTTGAACTCGAGTCATGGATGTTTAGTATTTATCTAAGTATGTATTTCTCTATATAAGTAATTATATCGTTGTCTAGCACCCATAGTACAAACTTTGTATAGTTTGGGGCTAGGGCAATAAGTGTGAAATGTCCCAAAGATATTTATTTATTTTATTTTTATTTGTTTTATTATTTTAATTCTATTATGACAGACAAACATTAAATATCTAGTCATATTCTTACATTGAAACAGGTAAGTATGTAGGTACTTAATTGGAAAAGTTATTAAATATTTATCTCAAGTAATGCAAGCACACGCCATCAATTTAATTCAATCATTTATTCAGCAAATTGGCCACATAGGGGCACTTTTACGCATCAACTTCATCGCATCATTAACAAGCGTACGACAAAAATAAAATACATACCACAGACTGAATAAAAAAGAAAAGTTCTAGACTAACGCTCGAAATCAGGAGAATGAGAACCAAGTTGCCGGCGCCGGCCGGGTCCCGTATCGCCGATTAAACAAGTTGCGAGCACGAGCGATTTATCGCTTTGTCTTTGCCCGAGGAAGTTTCCCTGGCGACACATGTTTATAACTTGCAACGGCTCTCCTTAAACTGAACGCAGAAAACCATTTTTTTATCTATTTGCAACAGACGTTGCGAGGAATATGTGCGAGAAAATTGATCATGGTTCTTGATTTTCAAATTTTACTAAATATTTTCAAGACGGCATGGCAATATAGGGAATATCAAACCAAACAAATGCCAAACCAATGTTAATATTGCAATTTTACTCGTGTATTTAGTTTGTTCAGCAGAATATCAGTGATCATACAATATTTTTCAATTATCACCAGAATTAAGAAAGTAAAGGATAGCCTGACGAGGTAGGTACGTTTGTTTGCACGACGAAACAGCGAGGCTATTTTTTTTAACTGCTGACTGCTGCTGACCTAATGATCCACTTCGCTTCCTAATAGCGAGCAAACAATGCCGAGTATTATTGAGAAAGTAATTTATTGCTTAATTAAATTAGTATCATCAGAAAAACATTATTTCTAGATTTACCTACAATACAATATACTTTATACTACACCTACTCGGAAAGTCAATTCAAACTAACCCATTAATTGGGGAGAAAGTTGCTCATTAATCCTCCTTCAAAATCTGGTTAATAATGTTGTATGCAAATCCATTATTACACACTTTACCCATGTAGTAATATTGTATGAAAATCCATTATTCCACAGTTATGTTTTTTTTTTTTAATTCCAAAACGAGCCATGGATGCGTGTAAGTTAATACTTTTTTTTATTTGACACTGCCGACTTTACACAAGCTATATAGACGTTCTAAACGAATGTACCTACATCAAAAAAGTTTTTCGGAAAAAAAACTCGAAAATGCGATAACAATATCGTTAAATGGGTTGAAGAAACATATGCATTGATTAATTATACTAAATATGATTTATATTTCGGGTTGCACGCAAGAAATTTTGTAATGATCTGTCTCGTCACTGGCTGTAAAGACGCGGCGCGCCCAAATTAAAAAAAAAAGGTTGGCGCGGTTTTCACTTTAAAAAAAAGAATATCGCGCGCCTTTCGTTTCATTGTAATAACTTTGAATTTGCTTTTGTGTTTGAAATGTCTTCAACAAATGAGGAAAGTAGCGATGGTAGTATTATTGGAACGCCACCTGAAATATTAATTCATGCTCAACAAGCAATTAACAATCTTCTACCGGAAAAATCAAAAAATAAATACATGAAGCAGTATGAAGAATTTATGCAGTGGAAGACTGAAAAGCAAGCTTCTTCTTTGTCGGAAAATGTTCTTCTAGCCTATTTTAGTGAAAAGTCTTCAAAATATAAGCCTAGCAGCCTGTGGGCTATATATTCAATGCTGAGAAGTACATTGTTATCCAGAGATAATATTGATATAAAGAAATACTCAAAATTAGCAGCATTTCTGAAAAAGAAGTCTAGCGGGTTTCGCAGTAAGAAATCCAAAGTGCTAACGGCAGATGAAATCAATTCTTTTTTGCAAAACGCTTCAGATGATACTTATTTACCTATCCTATATATCTAAATTTTTGTACGAGATTTTGTTGTTTTTTTTTTCCTCGTAAGAGTAGTATAAAGTATTATATATCCCTCGAGGGTAAGTATTGATTACTCAACTCGTGTTGTTTAAGGCCCTCCGCTTCGCGTCGGGCCTCAAATGGCCACTCGTTGAGTAATCAATGCCTTACTCCTCTTGGTGAATAAATAACTATTATTGAACACCACACAATCAAGGAACAGTAGACATTATGTAATTACACAAAAAGGTATGGCATACAGCAGGCTAGATTTACCTACTTATGAAGAATATCCACATAATTGAAACTACAGTGTTTAATTTTTTTCAGCAGCCATTTCTGTAATCTTTAAGAGGAAGATTTTATGGAAATACATAGAAGATGTACAAAATAAGCAACCTTAAAACCTTTTTTTTTGAACAATATTCTCAAAACGTCACAGTTGGGTAAATCAAGGTTAGAATCCGGGGATTTAAAATCCAATTTACGTCTCTGGATCATGAATTACACCTGCCCCGTACTGGTTGGATTACACTTAATTGAAGATCCTACAAATATAATAAGCCTTTGCCAATAAGTTCTGAATTAAAGATTCTTAACTCAAGCGGAGCTTTAATCACAAAGTATTTACATTACTTACAAACTTAAACATGGAATTACTTACCATACCTGGTTTTGTTTACGGAACCAGAACAAGGATCAAGAATTTTAAAGTATTGCAAAGAAAACAGGCCACGGTACCTAATAAGTTTTAAATTCAAATTGGAGAAAAAGCACAGGAAACCGGGCATGACAAATTTTATGTTTAAATACCTTAGAACTGAAATAAGGATATACGCCAGTAGAACTAGGGTCACCGACATAGCCCGAAGAATTATTGCGAGCCTTAAGTGGCAGTGGGCGGGGTACATTGCTCGCAGGACTGATGGCCGATGGGGCCGAAAAGTTCTCGAATATCTGCGATCCGGGGGACGAGCTGTCGGTAGGCCTCCAACAAGATGGAACGACGACCTCGTGAAGGTCGCGGGAAACCGGTGGAAGCAAGTGGCACAGGACCTGTCTGGGTGACGAGCCTTGGAGAAGGCATATGTCCAACAGTGGACGTCTTTCGGCTGAAATGATGATGATGATGATGACCTTTGAACCCCAGATATTGTCACATACAAGCCATGATTGACTATTATGGTAAAGATATAACCATTATTTCTCACGGCAAAGCCTCTTTCCTCACATTATATATCAAGTGAAAAATTCAAATGTGTCTAGTGCTACGCTACATTAAATAAGGATATCTTTAATATTTGTAACACAGAAACTAAACGGGAGCAGCGGCTCATGATGTTAAATGGTTCGGAATTGCGATAGTTGGTCTTACAGCAAGCATTCATTATTCGGCAGTTTCTCGTAAATCATAACATAATACTCTCAGATTAAGTCTGTATCGAGAACTTTTAATGTTGGTATATAACGCGTCAAGATCAAAGCTAGCTTTACGAATCTTATTCCGTATATTATCTTATTAAGGAATTAATATACTTAATACACAAATATAAACTCACGGCATTATAGTTTTCTATAATGGAATCCATAAAACGTTCAGGAAATCACCTCCTTATTACCCGACTGCGCCAGAAGTAGGGTTTCGTTTTTCGAGTGTTTGTATGTGTGTAAGTAAGTACCTATGTACCTTATGTATATAAAATTTTTGGGCACGCTCTGTATGTAGATAACCTTGATGGATATATGAGTGAGGTGTCGTTAGATATGTCTTGATTGTGAGAGTGACACTGGGTATCTACTTATAATACCAAGTTTGTATGCAGTCGGGATTTTTCTTTTCAGAAATTGCGTTATCTATAGTTATCTAAACACTATAAAACAATTTAAAATATGTACATATTTTATTCGAGATAAAGAGTGTCGGGTCTTGGCACAAATTAAAATAAAGTTCGCTCGTTAAACTGGAGGGCATATTTTGTACTTTGAGTAAACTTTTCAGGCGACAAAAGGATTTAGACGGTATTTTACGGCGTGAATACTGTCATGGACTACATCAATCACCCAAAGGGCTTATATTTCCGCTTTCTGGTCGCAAAATGTTGCCCAGATTCTGTGAGAATTTAGAATTCTCACAGAATCTCCCCGCTCTCCTTTGTCCAGCGAAAGCGGACCGCATTTAAATTGTTCTATTTAATTGATAAAGAAAATTGACGGAAATTCTGCTTAAATATTACTCGTAGACGAAAGGATTTCAAAATGTATGTAACATAAAAATTCTGTATTTTTTTTGTAACATTTTAAATAGCAATACTTAGGCAAAGCATTGGATTATCTTACTAGATTAAAAATAAAGTCTGGGAGACCTCGTTATTCTCGGTTGAAAAATAATAATCTTCCAATCCGTTAGTCGTTTCTGAGATCGTTTTTATTAGGTATTCTATCTACATATATGTATATATCCACACTATTCCACACCTAATCAAAGTCTGTTCTGTAAGTTTGTGATAGAGCATCGGACATCCGCATATCACACAGGCAAACTTCTTCGTATAGGTAAGGAGTTTCATCCTTAATGTTCTTAGGCTGCTTGATACTGTAACGTCGCAGGCACCAGGGCTGTGATCCTGCTTATATGGTGCACGGTTCTAAGCGGATTACTTAGTTCAGCTCATCAAGTGCCACTGCAAATTGGCTGCGCTGTAGGTATACCTCAACACACTTTCCAATAGCACGTAGTGCTTTTCAAATTTGTATCTATGTTGATAAGTTGCGGAGATTTTGTTAGGGTTTGTTTTACGATTCAAGGTTCAGAAATCCCGTGAGTCGGCTTCTCTTTTACTATGCGTCTCCATCTGCTCCTATCCTTGGAGATGTGTAGAGCATCATGCAGCTTCGTGTCCAGCGACGACTGGATCTGATTTGACATCTCGGTCGTTTGCCGTCTACCTTAACCAAATGTTCAGAAATACGTAACCATAAAAACAAAAATGTAAATTCTTGTTTCTATTTCTTTCTTAACCTTTCCATGCTAAAACTTGATCATCACTGCGAATAGGTATGTTAAGACTTCGCATCAAGATAAAATACTAGAAGGTCTATGCAATATCTGTGCCCAAAATATGACAGCGAATTGAATATTTACTTAAGTACACAATAATATTTTAATGCATTTAAAATCATAACCATTATTTGAAAAAATATCATGACATACTTGGAAAGCGAGTCCAATTTTTTTAATTTAACATTTTTAAAGTGTGTTTATTCAAATATAGACGTTAATATTTTCACCACGTGTGCACATTAATAGATCCCTTTTTCGAGAAATTCACGGAAGGTATGTTTCAAGGGAATACCCAGTTTCCAATGTCCATAAAACCTACACGTGATTAACTGGCTGGACGCGTTACTATGTGCGTCAAAGTAAGTAATAGTCTTTTTTTAGCCATTTACAAATCTGATTAGCCTAAGGATCGTAAAAAATACAGTTAATGATAAATATCATTAACTCTATTTTTCTGAAATCAGACTGAGGATTAATCTAGCAAAGGGACGCTTCTTCAGAGCTGTTCTCGTACTTAGCTCGCTAAGCGGGGACAGCGGGGATAATCAAACAATCGGAGTTGCCGCAAAGGCCCTCATTTTCCGAGCCGGCAAAGAGTCACTCCCTTCGATTGATATAGAAAGGTCTGGCAAATATGGTGCCATTTTACAAGTTTTTATTTAACTTGTTATTTGTAGCTCTATGGAACTTGAAGGTCTTAGCGATGTTTTGAATACCGATTTTCCTCTAAAGAGAATATTTTTTTCTTTTCGTCCTATCACAATTCAAGCTGATTCTTTCCACTTTCCTACGAATTGTTAACGACATTTTTATTGTATTTCTCTACATAAAACCAGAATTGATGCGTACGTAGTACAATAACATTATAACCTATCGGCTGTTTCCAAGTCATTTGCCAAATCGTAACAAGATGAACGTAAAAGTTCCATTGAAATATGACACCTGTTAGCGAAGTTGGTGCAGGGGGAAAGAGGGGGAAAATGTTCTTCCCGTTGCCTACTTGAGGAATCACATTCGCCAGTCAATTTATGATGTTTTTTCGCACACATACATACGTGTGTAGATTGATTTGTTTGCAAAAGTTTTGGCGTTCGGCAGAATAATATTAGAATGTCCTATATTGCATCTTTAACAAAAACTTTCGTAACTTAATAGTAATTAAATGTCAATTATCTTTTAATATGTAGGTGGGCAAACAAGCAGTCGCTTTGTCTGATGGTAACCATCAACTATTAAAGTAAATGACCTCGCATTTATAGTTTTATTGAAGACTAGCTGTTGCCCGCGACTTCGTACGCGCGTAAACATTAAAATGTAAAAATCCCATTTTTTCCTGTCTCCAGGGGATTTTTGGGAATTCCTCTCAAAGTGCTCCCCTACACTCCTCAAGGAACCTACATGCCAAATTTCAGTTATCTACAGGTGGTTTGGCCTGTGCGTTGATACATCAGTCAATCATTTGCCATTTAGGCTGGGCGCATACCTACCTACGTTAGGTTTCCGATTGCAGTTTTCATATTAGGAATTCAGATTTGGAAACCGAAAGGCGCACTTTTTATACAAAAGGTTCAACATGGCGCACACGTTCTGACTTTTTCCGTATCTACGGAAAAATAACCTAATGACGTCACTCATTCGATTCGGAAGGCTGGGCGCAAACTTTAGGTTTCCGAATGCGGTTTTCAGATTAGGAATTCAGATTCGGAAACCGAAAGGCACTCTTTTCATACAAAATATTCAACATGGCGCACAAGTTCTAACTTTTTCTGTAAAAAAAACTTCTGAAAAAAAAAACCTAATGACGTCACCCATTCGGTTCGGAAAGTCTGCCGCGCGTAAGGTTCGGAGGGACGGAAAAAATCTAATGACGTCACTCCGAACGCACCGTTTTCCCATACATTTTGTTTGAACCACCGCGCATGTTCGGAAATTTTCATATCAGGAGAGTTCGAATCGCGTCAACGATGTTCAGTGTAGACGTGTATTTTTCTGATAACGGTTTGTTCTACACGTTTGCATCAATTCGTCGTCGTCGTCCAAAACGCATTTCTACGAAAGCGGACCTCTACGCACTGGCGGCAAGAAACCTAAGGCTGTTTTCACACCTCCGCCGCGGATTCGAAACAACGGTACCGCTGAACATTAATTGCCATCGTTTGTCCTTATACACATCTTTCACGCCGTTCACATATCCGCCGCGGAACTGAAATAGCGGTTTGAACGCGGAGATGTGAGCGGCGTCAAGGATGTGTATAATGGACAAACTATCGCAAATGTTCAGCGGTACCGCTGTTTCGAATCCGCGGCAGAGGAGCGAAAGTTTATTCTTATTTAGAACCATTAAAAAAGCAAAAGCCATCAATTCGTCGTCGTCGTCCAAAGCTGGGCGCATACGTTAGGTTTCCGAATGCGGTTTTTAGATTAGAAATTCAGATTTGGAAACCGAACGGCACTCTTTTCATACAAATTGTTCAACATGACGATCATGTTCTGACTTTTTCCGTACGAAAAAAAAAACTTAATGACGTCACCCATTCGGTTCGAAAAGTCTGCCACGCGTGACGGGTTTCCACGGCTGCGTTCCGAATCACGCTCAAAGCGCTCACAGCACCTTGCATCCTTCTTTCTCTTTTAAGTCTGCTCCAAGAGGAAAAAGGATGCAAGGAGCTGTGAGCGCTCTGAGCGCGATTCGGTACGCAGCCCATGAAACCGGACCTCTACGTTCTGACGGGAACAAACCGAATGAAATAAACCGAACACCTGCGCTAGGCGTTCGGAATTCCGAGTCACAATCCCTAATGTGAAAACCGCATTCGGAAACCTGACGTATGCGCCCAGTCTAACGCGCCCTTCCCATACATTTCGTTTGAACCACGCACCGCACACGTTGGACGGAAATTTTCATATCAGAAGGGTCTCCGAATCACGCCAACGCTTTTTAGTGTAAACGTGTATTTTTCACTAACGGTCTGTTCTACACGTTTGCAAAATGTGTGGACCCGAAAATTTATGCCAATATATTATATTTATTCTTATTTAGAACCACTGATTCGTCATCGTCGTCCGAAACGCGTTACCACGAAAGCGGACCTCTACGTACTGGCGGAAAAAAAACTAATGTAAAAAACCGAACCTCTACGCTAGGCGTTCGGAATTCATAGTCAAAATTCCTAATCTGAAAACCGCATTCAGAAACCTAACATATGCGCCCAGCCTTATATCATACATAAACTACAACATACTACATACTTAGTATAAAAAAATTTAAATAAAAAAATAAAAACCGCCTTCAAACTCCGACAGACTGCGATGTCAATGTCAAGTTCACTATATGATTATCATTTCTTTGGGTCGGTTCACTTGACACCGACTTCGCAGTCTGTCGGAGTTTGAAGGCGGTTTTTATTTTTTTATTTAAAAATTTTTTTTCGGCTACAGTTTCCAAACATTACTATAGAAGTACATAAGTAACTCTGAAGTCCTCGAAATTGACACCAAAATCATCTACGTGCTAGCAAATTTGGAGGAGTTCCCTCATTTTCTCATGGATCCCATCATCAAAACTGAACCAAATTAATATGGGACCAACTTGGAAGTACCACCTTTCGAACAAAAAAAGAATCATCGAAATCGGTTCACGTTTACTATTTATTTTTGGTGAACATACATAAAAAAAAAAAAAAAAAAAAAAAAGATTCCGACGAATTGAGAACCTCCTCCTTTTTTTGAAGTCGGTTAAAAACAAAGTCGCTTCCTGCTGTCTGTCCCTATGTATGCTTAGATCTTTAAAAATACGCAACGGATTTTAATGCGGTTTTTTATTAGATAGAGTGATTCAAGAGAAAGGTTTTAGTATATAATTTGTTATAGTTTAACGTTCAATTCCCACGGGAACGCTATAACCGAATTCCACGCGGACGAAGTCACGGGCAGAAACTGCTAGGTTCATAATAAAACAACAACTTTGACTTAATTTTAAGACGCGTTTCAGAAACCTGCTTAGAGGTTTATATGAAACGCATTCATTCAATATGGCGAGGTTTGCCAAATTCCCGGTCAGGCTTTAGACGTACTCTTATTTTTGATTTATTCTTGATGCTGAACAATGCCTGGTTGAAATTGTGAAGTTCACTATACGATATAGCTTATCGGATAGGCTGTCGGTGATTGATTGAAGTCGGTTTTTTCAGCTGCATTGTCCAAACATGGATACAACGGGACGAAAATGTCAATGTAGTCTTTGAAACTGATGCCAAAATTGTGCTAAAATCATAAGTACACGTGCTAACATATTTTAAGGAACACCCTCATTTTTTCATGGATCCCATCATCAACAAAACTCAACCAAATTCAAAAGACCACCTTGGAAGTACCACCTTTCGAATAAAAAAAGAATCATCGAAATCGGTTCATAATTAACGAAACGGTCATACATAAAAAAAACAGTCAAATGCAGGTCAGACTCGCATATGTACTCGTAGGCTTCCTTACCACTGGGCGATATTTTAGAACTATTTATAGGTAAACAGTCTATCTGTAGGTACCTACGCACTACACTTTTTCAGTAATTATGTAGTTCCAGTCATTAGTTACTATATACTTCCATGTAAGCAATGCATATGAGTATAACACGATGATTGTTAACAATACATGGTGAAATGGTGAAATATTAATAATCTTTTTTTTTTTATTGTGCTGGCCACGGCTGGTACTGGCCAGTATGCCCGACACGGGACAAATAAGTTTCTATAAAAGAAAGCATAAAACCTCTTTCCTGACTGTGGATCTGAGGAAATTAAAATGTACTGCTACAACAACATTCGAAATTTGAATAGGTACGATTTGCATTCTATTTTTCAAAATCAGTACAAATACATGCCTTATTTCATTGCAACAGACATCGAGCGTGTTGGCTTAGTGGCAAATGTTGTGGAAACTTGATCCAGAGTCCGCGGATCGATCCCGGTTATTCCTATCAGACTTTTTTATTTTTTGTTGTTTTTTTTATATATTTTCCTTTGATTTGATTGTTTTAGAGTCAAACGATTATATTTTAGAAAACGATATTGTTTTTATAATACTTTGAGGTTTGAGACGTTCCGGTCATACATCATAAGTATCTATCTACATCATAGCGCCCGCCATCTGTGGTGAGAAATCAATTTTGGTAAAACTTTCATACCTTATTACTTAAATTGTGTAACGAATATCCAAAAAATCTGTAAACTGTTTTGAGAATACTTTATACAGTATCCAATTCTTAAAGTAATACAACAAAATAATGAATAGTGTCGCTAGTAAGAGCATTTTGGTACGCAATATTTTTAACCTTTTTTATTAAAGTATTGATTAAAATATGCTTTAATGAAAAATCCCTCGGACAGGTATTTCTTTATTTCTTTTGTAGAGTATTTTCGCCGAGTTTCATGATTGTAAGTCGACGCGTAATGTTTTTTTCATACAAACATCTCCCCTCCTTTTTACCCTGTTTCGGTCAAAAGGTTAAGATTTTTTTTATCCTATGTTCTATTCTGGACCTGTCTTAACACACTTGTAAAAACTATATTTAAATCGGATCAGTAGTTTTCATGTGATGCCGGTTCAAACATACAAACAAACAAACAAACAAACAAACAAACAAACAAACAGACAAAAATTTTAAAAAGTACCAAATCGTTATCAGTTGCTTATTTTGAACCTCCCTAGTTAGTTTTTTTGTAAATATATGCAATGTACAGATTTTTTAGTCTCTACAACTTTATTATATGTATAGAATACTAATCACCAGTGCGTTGCTAACTTTTAAAGGGAGTAGACGAAATAGAGGCATTCCATCTTAAGCCTCAGGGTCGGCAACGCAATCCCTGCGTCTATAATATTTATGATGATTATTTTTTATTGAAGTTTAACATGCGTTCATTAATTCTTAAAATAGCCGCTACATTGAACAGTAAAAACAAATACAATATATCAATTTATTTAATGTTTGAGCATAAAAACATCGAAAGCAATTGAGCGTTATTCCAAAGGTTTGATAAATAAACAATACAAAACGTTAAAAAAATACCCGGCGATACTCTCCTAGCTAAACTTACTGAGGCGAAAGGACAAGGATCCTCTTCAAAGTGCCGTAAAACAACCGGGCCCGCTGGACACCATTTTAAGATTTATAACCTCTCCCCAAAGTTTGTTAATAGAGTATACAGTGTGGCACATTTAGATCGGTCAGTATTGGAAAGTCTGAAACTATAATACATACGAAGATCTCTTCCTAGGAACTGTTAACAGATTGTAAAGTGTGGCACATTTAGATCGGTCAGTATGGGAAAGTCTGAAACTATAAGACATACGAAGATCTCTTCCTAGGAACTGTTAATAGAGTGTAAAGTGTGGCACATTTAGATCGGTCAGTATGGGAAAGTCTGAAACTATAAGACATACAAAGATCTTTACTTAGGAACTATGTCAAAATTTTAATTTGTTCCGGAACAAATTCGAATTTTGTATGGACTCTTCGATGAATAAATTTTATCTGACGATTGAAAAATCAGCCCTATGTATTCTGTAAACAAACAGCAAATCACAATTTAAGTATTTCATTCATTTCTTATCGCTTTACAATAAACTGTTTTAAAAAACGCGGCGCTTGCGGTGACTTCACCCAGAATTCAGGTCAGGCCTAAATTCTTATTATGCCAGGGCTCACCGCGCAGCCATCAGTCAAAAGTCCAATCATTTATCTCTCTCGAAGCTCCGACCACCGGCGGAGGTGACAGTTGCCTTAACTTATCTATTTAAGCTGAACTGTTTTTGCGAATAGTGGAAAAACTTGACTTTTAAATCTTGACGAAGGTTTATCAGGCTGCCGTGAGTTGGCAGTTTCAAGCTAACTCAGCGCTATCTGAAACTGGACACGACTGAAATATTAAGTACCTAATCAAGTTTTTTCTTCTTTTAAACATATAAGTAGGTATTTAAGAACGTTCGCTGTGTTTGGCACAGTAGCTATTACGGAAATTTTATGGAGTAGCGTTGTTTTGTTTTTTACTTATTTTTAAAGTATCGGGCGCGTTGATTCCAAATGAATTTTCCCAGGTATCAGACCTATGGAGCTAGCTAGAATAATTTATCGCCTCTGAAACTCCCTATACACCATATTTTGTCAAAATCGTTAGAGCCGTTTTCAAGATCGTTTAAATAAATATAGGCAGTATGAGATTAAGAATACCAGATCATAAGAACAGTTTAAAATAAAATAAGTTACGTTAGTTACGTTCGCCATTTGTATGAGTTTTTTTTACTAATCTGCAAAAATAAAGTTTAAATAAATAATAATAAATAAATAAAAGACTTGTAACCTCAAGTTTTGTTAGATTAATTTCCTAGAGCAAGTGGCCAACTAAAACGTACCTACATTACAATTTCAGAATGCTACGTTCAACTACGTAGAAGTGTCGTAGCAGCTGTAGCATGTGGTCGTAGCACGGCGCTACGCAACCACGAACCGTAGTAAATTAGTGCTGCACTGATTCCAACAAACCAATGTACTTTAGTTCCTATTGTATATTTTTTTATACATATTCATTTAAAAAAACAATTAGGTTCAAAAACAACGACATACTACACTAAACAGACACTGATTCAATTAATATTGGTAATTTGTCAATACTTAATTTACTTCCCTACTACGCAATTCAATTTTCAAATTGATTCATTAATTTTCGCTTAAGTCCACATCATATTTCAGCAGGATGTAATGAAGTGCGTTAAATAAGCGTGATTGGATTTGTTTTTTTCCGGTTTTTTTTTAATTTCCATCCGTTTGATTTTTGGCCTTATATACCTAAATCAAAGCACGATTTAATAATCTACCTAGATTTAAGAATAATTTGAATTCAGTGATCAAACTTCACAACCGAAAGTACCTATCTGTTCTAGCATTACATGCTTCGTTCAATATTATTCGTAACAATTATTTGATAAACAAGGGGCGTAACTAATGTAACTAAATAAAACCTACAGGGAAAGGAGTGGCCATTCAATCGAGTGGCCCCGTCACGCGCAGGACCGCTCTTGGACAAATATTTTACTGCCGCTAACTAAGGTCCAAACTGAGTAAAAATATGAATAAACATTGTATTACGCGATCCTCCCCCAAGGATCGTATCTATGATAATGGCGTATGTGATAATAAAATTCGAATACTCGTTTGTCGGCCTTAGGCTTAAAAAAAACCTCTTTTTCGAACGGCGATCCTTATTAGAACCCGAATTTGCTATCGAGGTGAATTTGAATGTAGGTACAATGTAAAATTCAAATCGATGCATAAATCACTGATATCGAGGTGAATTTGAATGTAAGTACAATGTAAAATTCGAAACGATGCATAAATGACGGAGTTCTAAGACAGCAAAAATACTGATAATAATTAAATTCCACTCTTTACGGCGAATCTGCTTTTTAGTGCTTTTCCCGCCACGTGATATAAATTATAATACCTTCACGCACAGACGTACTTTCGGTGTTCAAAAATAGATCTCTCTGTTTTTAATTTATTGTTGCAGTCATCAACATGACATATAGATACACCTACCTAGTAAAAACTCGGGCACGAGTGCTTTTAAAGCTTTTTTAGTTTTTCATACCTAATAAAAGTCCACGTCATGTTTCTTTTCGTGTCATTGGTATAGGCAAACGAGCGCACAGTCCGCCTGATATTAAGTGATTACTGAAGGCCATAGGCACCACAAATCCTATGATCCCCATTAAGAAACCATAAGATCTCGAATGAGTTGCCGAACATGAGGTCTAAGATGGAATACCTCTGTGCCAGAAATTTCACCGGCTACCTTAACCCCCTACCGGAACACAAGAGTGCAAGCACTGCTATTTGGCGGCAGGTTAGCGGGGAAAAGACGGTGGTACCACGCCGAACGGACCTAGCACCAGGCCCTACCACTAATAAAAATGTTGTCGCTATACCTAACTATCTATTAAGGAATAAAACATACGCTCTACATAACTTATATTTAAATTGTAATCTAAATTGTAGGTTTCCATTTAATATTTCTTTCCTAAAAATCATAATACTTAAAAAAGGCAAATAATAATCAGGAATCAGGAATTCTACGTGAGAACCGACGAATACCTTAATCAGAAAGGTGCTCCAATAATAAAGGGCCAAGTATTCTTGGAGAACAATTTGCAATGGCGGCTGGGGAATGTCGGTCAAGTGAGGAAGGGGACAGTACACGGCGAGATATTTATACCACATAGATCCCGCTAAATGTAATAAATCGACGTCATTCTAATTCTAACCCCTATACATGTGTCAATCAATAAACGCGAGTTTGGATGTGAAAATTAAATGGTTTTGTTACTTAAAAGATGACGTACTTATAACTCGATTTTTGAAAAAAAAATATACCCGACTGCAAACTAACTTTTGATGTCACATTATTTATTTTTGTAATCCGTTCATAAAACCCTTTGTTTTGATACCCCACTTGATAGGCTTTGACAAAAAACAATTTTGGGAACGTTTAAAATGCCTCCAAAAGTCAGTCATTTTGTTTTTTGCAATTTACCCAGTGTCACTCTCACGATGACGAATCTAACGACACCTCTCAAGCTATAATCCATCCAGCCATTTAGGCCAAAAATGCCAAAGAGATATACATACATATATACACTCGAAAAACTTAACCCTCCTTCTGGCGCAGTCGGGTAAAAACTTAGTGGAAAAGAGTGTAATATTGTTGCTGTTTTTTGTGTGTGTGTTGTGATAATAAGATTTCCTAGAAATTAAGCTTGAGCTAAAAGGAGAATCCAATAATATAGTGAAGTCGTTAGGTAGAAGATTAATTTGCATAAAAGCACGGGATTTATATGCAAACTAGCTTCTGCCCGCGAATTTCACGCGAGATAAAAGTAGCCTATATGCTGACGAGTATTATAAACCACTCCCATACCAAATTCTGTTGCAATCCGACCAGTAGATTTTTTGAGTTAAATCCGGATCCGGAAGTATGTATACATATGTATCGTACATACAAACAATTCTTCTAAAAATCGCTTTTTTGTACTCCGTATCGTTTATATATATATACCGTCCTCTCGGCTTGATTGTTACTTTTTATTTTGAAGTTACATACGCGTCTTTTCTATAGACTTTATTATTAGGACTTATAAATAGACAAAAAATAATTAGTTAATGTCATGTATTTACGTTACTTTTACATAGGTAACTAACTACTTACGAGTATGTGACATGATTAGATGATTCATTGCTCATTGCCTGAAACTAATCATCCTGATTTGTGAAATCAAATTCGTAGTTGAGTGCGTACCTATTTGCAACTGAACATAAATCAATTAGCTCGATTAATTCCTTTGGGCTGAACACCTAAACCAGAAACAAACAAGTTGTGTAGAGAAACAAATTAAATTAAAGACGTTTTTGGTTTTTATTTACCTATAGAAACGTAGCGTGTTATTTCTCCTAGCATTTAGATAATGTTTAGTATGAGTGTCACCATTCTATCTCTATAATATACTAGTTTTCCCGGTGAACTTCTTATTACCCGAAGGCGATTCCCATAGGAAGTTATTTTTCTTTTTTTAGTTGTTCCTTTAGATTCTTCCCGTTTTTTTTTTCTTTCTAAACCTTCCCTGAATCACAAGGAATGAAACAAAAAAGAATCAGCCAAATCGGTCCAGCAGTTCTCGAGCCTTAGCCAGACTAACACACGGCAATTCCTTTTTATGACACATAAGATAGATATATAGGTATATTTAAGTGTGCCTAATAGGCAGCTTTTAAAAAGATATGAAGAATATGTCATATCAACTAGAACCACAATCCAAGTCAACCAACAAACCAACTACAATTACCTATAAATATATTATTATACGTATTAACTATACGCGTACGTATTAACTATGAAATTTGTTATGGTACTCTAAATAAAATCACAATCTACCCATTACAAATACAGTTCATAAAATGTATTAGAACTGCGTCGAAACAGCAAATCAGGACAAGCGACAGTTCCCAAACATATATTAGCAAGTTGTGGTAGTATTTCCTGCCATTAGGTATGTTTAGTTCCAAAGTTAACTACGCCCCAGGGGCTCACATGTTAGGGGATTATTTGTACTTATCTTGCACTCCCACATATACAGACTGTGACCTTCATTTTAATCTAGGGACCAATAAACCTAAATATGAATAATGCTAGCCATCATTAGATATAGTCGATTGCACTTGGTACTTTTTGGAAATGAGTGAACCACATTTTTGGTGCTAGGGGCACATCATGGTGTGAAGTGATGGCCGATGGTAAGTCCCTTAACAATTATCCAGTAGAGGCCTCATGTCTAAAGACGCGAAGTAAGTAAGCACCCTTATTTAGAATAGGCAGAAAAGTTACTATTCTTTAGGGATAGGGAAGCCCCCTATCCCTATGTACTGTTTAGAGTAGAGCCCCAGGTCAGGTCGACCAACTACAGATCTATATGGCAAAGCTTGAAGAAGGCACAGAAGCATGTTAATAGACAAGTAGCTACATTCGTAAAACAAGATTCAGAAGTTACCCCAGTCAATGACAAAATATGTATTTCATCCATTTTAGTATTTCATAATATAATTATAAAATTCTTAGTATTCAGCGTAGGTGCCTATGAAAAAAGTAAACATACATTTAAGCCTCTTAAGTGCTGTAATAAAATTAAGGCCGCCTGTGGATTATTCGCCGTCATATGCGATGAAACTTTTTATGGGTTAATAAAAATTTCCAATGGATATAATAATGTAGGTTTATTAAAGAATTTTAATATCGAGGCCGAGCTAAAAATGAAAATTTTAATACTGTGCGCTAACCCTTGGACGAAATATTACTATTAATATCGAATAATCTCGTGCATAACGATAACTCATGCACTCAAGCAAAGCATAGTAGGTACCTAATTAGTTAATTAACACAATTTACACGAGAGTAAGTCCTACCTGATGATGAGAATGAAGTCCGACCCTGTGAGAATAATTCTCTCTCAATAATAGTTTCTTAAATAGTATAGGTACCTAATTATTTAGGTTGGTCGTTTAGGTTCCTCGTTAAAGAGGAGTACATAAATAACATATTATGATATTGTTTGATGTTCTTTTAGACATAGATAAAAGCTATCTACAAACTACATGGATGCTTGTCACGTCAAACCAAGGTAGGTAATCTAGGTACTCGTTGTGCTTTGGCCAATCGCCTCTTACGCAGACGATCTTTTATTCAAATCTGGTATCCCATCTCTCCTCAATTAATTACCTAATTCAAATAGTGTACATGTACAGACAAGTTCGCCAATATTCTTAACAAACTAGAATCCGACGTCCCTGTTTTATCTACACTACAATATAAACAGAAACCAAGCTCTTCAAAAATTCAGGCCGCGAAAGGCTTAGCCCCGGCAAGTCGTAGAAGATACGCGCTTCCGGATAACCTTTTGCGGTACAGAGATGGGGCTGTAATATGTTCGCCAAACAGGCTTTCATAATAGAAACGTAACACAAAAGGGGACAAAGAAAACAGGATAAATGTAAGTATCTATATTACGGCCCGCGGATGATATCGCTGTCTTTTTGTTGAAATGGAATTAGGATTTAACTAATGTTCAGTGTTATAAATTCGAGATTAGAAAGAATTCTTTTCATCAGGTTGCGTGGGTTTTAGTGGGTAGGCTTTAGGACAAGATCGGTCTAAGTGGTCCTATGTCCAGCAGTGAAAGTCTTTTGACTGAAAAAAATCTTTTCTGCGCCACACTTATTGCAAACTAGCTTCTGCCCGCGACTTCGTCCGCGTGGAATTCGGTTATCGCGCTCCCGCGGGAACTATGCGCTTTTCCGGGATAAAAAGTAGCCTATGTCCTTTCCCGGGACTCCAACTATCTCCATACCAAGAGCGAAGAGGTAACAGACAGACAGAGTTACTTTCGCATTTATAATTTTAGTATGGATATGGAAATAATATGGATAGTATGGATTTTACCTACATACATACCTATATTTAGCGCCATTTTGAGCAAATTCGCTTTTAATTGCCTACGCTGTAGGCTTAGGGTTAGATAAACCGCTAAGTATGATTTGCTAAATGTTTTGCTAACTTTGTAATTATATTTTTAAAATGTCTGCCTTTAGTTCTTTACATTCGTAATATCTGGGGAATGTTTTCCTCGTTTTCTGAAGCATATTAATTATTTTTCCGCCCTTAGAATTCTGATTTGCTCCGGGAATTAGTAATTTCAATATAACAAAACAAATACGAACATTCTACGAAATATGAATCTATAATAAGTAAGTGAGAATTGATTATACATGAGGGGTATTTTATATAATTTACAATTATGAAAGTTTGAATCTTGTTTTGGGGACAAATCTATACATATAATAAAGTTGTAGAGACCAAAAAATCTGTACATGGAATATATTTACAAAAAAACTAACTAGGGAGGTTTAAAATAAGTAACTGAAAGCGATTTGGTACTTTTAAAAATTTTTGTCTGTTTGTTTATTTGTTTGTTTGTTTGTTTGTTTGTTTGAACCGGCATCACATGAAAACTACTGATCCAATTGAAATATGGTTTTTACAATCGTGTTAAGACAGATCCAGAATAGAACATAGGATAAAAAAAATCTTAACCTTTTGACCGGAAGAGGGTAAAAAGAAGGGGAGAAGTTTGTATGAAAAAAACATAACGCGTTGACTTACAATCATGAAACTCGGCAAAAGTACTCTACAAAAGAAATAAATAAATACCTGTCCGAGGAATTTTTCATTAAAGCATATTTTAATCAATACTTTAATAAAAAAAGGTTAAAAATATTGCGTACCAAAATGCTTTTACTAGCGACACTATTCATTATTTTGTTGTATTACTTTAAGAATTGGATACTGTATAAAGTATTCTCAAAACAGTTTACAGCTTTTTTGGATATTCGTTACACAATTTACGTAATAAGGTATGAAAGTTTTACCAAAATTGATTTCTCACCACAGATGGCGGGCACTATAATGTAGATAGATACTTATGATGTATGACCGGAACGTCTCAAACCTCAAAGTATTATAAAAACAATATTAATTTATAATATATGGGTAATCGTTTGACTCTAAAACAATCAAATCAACGAAAAATATATAAAAAAAACTTTATATAAAACAACAAAGAATAAAAAAGTCTGATGGGAATAACCGGGATCGATCCGCGGACTCTGGATTAAGGGTAGGTTGATTCAAGTACAGTTGACGGACACATGGTCGTTAAATATGGCCGCCGAGCTGTCATTCCATACAGAAACGTCATTTTGTCCCATACTAAAATATTTTACGTTAACGTTAACTTTAACGGACGGTTTGAATCAACCCACCCTAAGCGTCCACATCATTTGCCACTAAGCCAACACGCTCGCTGTCTGATGCAACGAAATAAGGCATGTATTTGTACCGATTTTGAAAAATAGAATGCAAATCGTATTCAAATTTCGAATGTTGTTGTATACAATGTAGCAGTACATTTTAATTTCCTCAGCTCAACAGTCAGGAAAGAGGTTTTATGCTTTCTTTTATAGAAACTTATTTGTCCCGTGTCGGGCATACTGGCCGGCACAATAAAAAAAATCAAGAACAAGGATTACTTTATTTAGAGACGTGTTAACTATTATCGTGTTTTACTTACATGGAAGTATAGTAACTAATGACTGGAACTACATGATTATTGAAAAAGTGTAATGCGTAGTAGGTACCTATAGATAGTCTGTTTACCTAATAAATAGTTCTAAAATATCGCCCAGTGGTACGAAAGCTGCATATGCGAGTGTGACCTGCATTTGCCTGATGTTTTTTATGGATGACCATTTCGTTAATTGTTAACCGATTTCGATGATTATTTGTTTATTCGAAAGGTGGTATTTCCAAGGTGGTCCCATTTTAATTTGGTTCAGTTTTGATGATGGGATCCATGAAAAAAATATGGTATTCCTCAAAATATGTTAGCACGGGTATGATTTTGGCATCAGTTTCAAAGACTACATTGATATCTACGTCCCGTTGTATCCATGTTTGGACAATGCAGCTGAAAGAAAAAACCGGCTTCAATCAAACTCCGACAGCCTATCCGATAAGCTATGATAATCTTGAGCAATTGCTGGCAATTGCTCTTTTAATGGTTCTAAATGACAATAAACAACATATATGGACACACATTATAAAATTTTCGGGTTCAGATATTTTATAAAAGTGTAGAACAGACCATTAACAAAAAAATACACGTCTACATTGAACATCGTTGGCGCGATTCGGAATCTCCTGATCTGAAAATTTCCGAACGTGTGCGGTGGGTCAAACAAAATGTATGGTAAGGGCGCCTTAGGCTGGGCGCATACGTCAGGTTTCCGAATACATTTTTCACATTAGGAATTGCGACTCGGAATTCCGAACGCCTAGCGCAGGTGTTCGGTTTATTTCATTAGGTTTGTTCCCGCCAGAACGTAGAAGTCCGCTTTCGTGGGCTGCGTACCGAATCGCGCTCAGAGCGCTCACAGCTCTTTGCATCCTTTTCCTCTTAGGAGTCGACTTAAAAGAGGAAGAAGCATGCAAGGTGCTGTGAGCGCTCTGAGCGTGATTCGCAATGCAGCCGTGGAAACCCGTCACGCTTGGCAGACTTTCCGAACCGAATGGGTGACGTCATTAAGTTTTTTTTTTTAGTACGGAAAAAGTCAGAACGTATGCGTCATGTTGAACAGTTTGTATGAAAAGAGTGCCGTTTGGTTTCCAAATCTGAATTTCTAATCTAAAGACAGCATTCGGAAACCTAACGTATGCGCCCAGCTTTGGACGACGACGACGAATTGATGCCTTTTGCTCTTTTAATGGTTCTAAATAAGAATAAATAATACATCTGGACGCACATATTATAAACTTTTCGGTTTCACACATTTTGCAAACGTGAAGACCAGACTGCTAACAAAAAAACCGGCCAAGTGCGTGTCGGGCCACGCGCAAATTATAGGGTTCCGAAGTTGACGATGCCCACAGTACCTTTCTAAGACTTATTTAGCATCTTAGCTAGCCTGTGGTATGACGTGCCCGCCCGACGCCCCTGCCTGCCGCTCGAGAAAAATCATTGGTTTTTAATCATTTCATAAGTTGGTCGACTATGACTCGTAAATTTGTACAGCCTACTTAGCTGTGATAGTTTTCCTTTCAACTACGTTATATATGCCACAACTGTGTTTTTTTTCAGCCATCCAAGTACCACCATTTAGCTGGCAGGGGGGGGGGGGACACGTGACTCTAACAAAAAATAGCACTTTAAAGCTTAATATTTCACAAACGCATCACTTAATTAAAAAGTGGTTTTAACAAACCCACAATATTTTTTTAAAGACCTATTCAACGATATACCCCACCATAGGGTACGCAAGAAAAAAAAATTACATCCCCACTTTACGAGTAGGGGAGGTACCCTATAAAAAAATATATTTCAAAATTTTATTGTACTACTTTGTCAGCGTAACTAATATGTATATTCATGCCAAATTACAGCTTTCTAGAACTAAGCATTTCCGAGCAATAGTGCGGACAGACGGATGGACGGACGGACGGACGGACGGACATGGCGAAACTATAAGGGTTCCTTGTGGACTTCGGAACCCTAAAAATACACGTCTACACTGAACAGCGTTAGCGCGATTTGGACCCTCCCGATCTGAAAATTTCCGTACGTGTGCGGTGGTTCCAAAATATATGGGAACGGCGCGTTAGGGGTGACGTAATTAAGTTTTTTCCGTCCCTCCGAACCGAACGCGCTGCAGACTTTCCGAATGGAATGAGTGACGTCATTAGATTTTTTCCATACGGATAAAGTCAGAATATGTGCACTATGTGGAACATATTGTATGAAAAGCGTCCCTTTCGGTTTCCGAATCTGAATTCCTTATCTCAAAACGTATGCGCCCAGCCTTAAGGGTGACGTCATTATTTTTTCCGTCCCTCCGAACCGAACGCGCAGTAGACTTTCCGAATCGAATGTGTGACGTCATTCGGATTTTTCCGTACGTAAAAAGTCAGAACGTGCGCTATGTTGAACAATTTGTATGTAAAGAGTGCATTTCGCTTTCCGAACTCGGAATTCCGAACGCCTAGCGCAGACGGTCGGTTTTTTTCATTAGGTTTCTTGCCGCCAGTGCGTAGAAGTCCGCTTTCGTGGAAACGCGTTTTGGACGACGACGAATTGATGGCTCTTTTAATGGTACTAAATAAGAATAAACAACATAAGAACACACATAATAAAAAAATGGGTTCACATATTTTGCAAACGTGTAGAACAAGCCGTTAACAAAAAAATACACGTCTACACTGAACACCGTTGACGCGATTCGGACTCTCCCGATCTGAAAATTTCTGAACGTGCGCGGTGGTTCAAACAAAATGTATGGGAACGGCGCGATCGGGGTGACGTCATTAGATTTTTTTCCGTCCCTCCAAACCGAACGCGGGCAGACTTTCCGAACCGAATGGGTGACGTCATTAGGTTTTTTTTTCATAAGTTATTTTTTACAGAAAAAGTCAGAACATGTGCGCTATGTTGAACCTTTTGTATGAAAAGTGCGCCTTTCGGTTTCCAAATCTGAATTCCTAATATGAAAACTGCATTCGGAAACCTAACATTGGTAGGTATGCGCCCAGCCTAAAAGGCAAGTGATTGACTGATGTATCAACGCACAGGCCAAACCGCCTGAGATAGCTGAAATTTGGCATGTAGGTTCCTTGAGGAGTGTAGGGGAGCACTAAGAGAGGAATTCCCAAAATTCCCACGGAGACGGGCAAAAATAGGATTTTTACATTTTAATGTTTACGCGCGTACGAAGTCGCGGGCAACAGCTAGTAAGTAATATTTATGTTGTAATAATACAAAACTCCAAGTATCTCAATTGATTTATTATACCTAACAGTCATTCAGTTAATCATTCTACCTTCCATTCAATCTTATCATTCATTCATAGCTTATAACCTGAAAATGTCATTCGTTCAATTAATTTGAATGCAGACCGTTGAACCGATAAGAATTTCCAAAAAAAATTAAAATACCTATCTGCATTATTAAAGCTGCTTGATTATTATTCCTAATATAAAACATTGTAGTTTCGGCGGTAAATTCTACGTACAAACGTTGATTAAGTAGGTAGATTTATTATCCGAGTACTTGTCGTACTTGATGTTGTACTAGGATATCTGGAAGAGATTGCTCTTTACCGATAAGACCGCCTGTTGTCACCCTTCTTAATAAATAATTAATAATAATGAAATCACGAGACCGTATGTACCTACTGCTCACATGCTGATGTGGATTGCCACAACATATACCTACTTTCTATCCTTAAAAACGTACAGTTCCCGCGGGAATGTTTGCACTGAACTCCAGGCGGACGAAGTCGCGGGCAGAAGCTAGTTACTAAAATACCACCAAGCCAGTCAAGTCAGATTGTCACGCGATAAGTAAATACCGACCCATATTCCATCCAACCCCACACTACAATGTTCACAGCTCAAGAGAGGCTTAAAAATACTCAGGTTCTAAAACTAATCCCCGACTACCGACGGAACATGAATATACCATTCCGTAGCGGCAGGGAAAATTGATACCAGTGAAGTGTGCTTAAACTGTTACCTTCATTTATATTCCATGCACTCTAGATGCCAATTCGATTGGACGACGAATCCGCCGCGGCTGCAATTTGCAAATATCGCTTGTACGTGTCCGCTTTTAGACTGATTATGGATTCATCATGGAAGTAGCTAGTAATAAAGTGGAACACTGTAACATATAGTAGTTTATGTAACTGCTACTGCGCTTCAGACAAAGGTAGTTATACCTAGTAGGTACTCCATGGGATGCGTTAACCATATGACGCGCCCGCGGATTGATTTTTATAACTTTACTAGCCGTTGCTCGCGACTTCGTCTCGCGTAGACTGAGAATTTGCGTACCAGATCATACCAGACGATACTATACTATAGATGGTTATACTTATAGAAGTATTGAAAAAACTGGTTTGACTCGTAGAAAACACATTGCCGTGGTAATATCGGGACAAAAAGTATCCTATGTTATTCCTAGCGTCTCAAACTATCTGTGAAGGAACGACAAACACACTTTCACATTTATTTGTATAATACGCGTCATGTCAAAAGAAGGCGGCCAAGCTGCGCGTCAGGTGATTTATCGGTCTATTTGGTGGTATTATGTGCGGATTCATTGACCTTATCAAGTAACGATTTGTAGTGTGAATGTCTTGCCTTTCGAGTAACCGTGCTATGAAAACTTTGATCCCTAATAATGGGCGCCTATTTCGCCATTGCAGTGTCAAAGGTTGACAAATATTGTAGACGAAGTGTAAATAGACTTTCTTTTGATATTGCGCCGTAATATCAAGAAGTTGAAAGTTTAAAGGTGTATTTTAATCGTTACATATTAAAATAAAATTAAAACTTTTCTCAATTAACTTTTATTCGTGTGTACAAAATAGCGTTACAGTTAATCTCTCTTAATAGCTACACATTTAGTTTTACTCAAACACCTGATAGAAAGTCAGCAGTCACTTTGATAGAACCTCTATTTACATTAATAATAGTCTGATTATGATTATAAAATGTATCTTCATCCCTTGTGATATAATGCCGATAGAAAAATTAAAACCACAGGCCATCCTCGGCTTCTTCCTCGCTGTCTGTGACCTGAAGATCATCCTGAATGGCTGGATCGGGCTGCAACACAAAACCAATAAAACTTTATAGTAAACATGGAACATGCATACGAAATCCATACTAATATTACAAATGCGAAAGTAACTCTGTCTGCCTGTCTGTTACCTCTTCACGCTTCAACCGCTAGACCGATAGATATGAAATTTGGCATGGAGATAGTTGGGGTCCCGGGAAAGGACATGCTACTTTGTACCCCGGAAAACGCATAGTTCCCGCGGGCGAAGTCGAGGACAGAAGCTAGTATTTTATAAATCAGCAGAAGCGTCTGCATAAGGAAATTAAACCAAAGAAAGATGGAAAATATCCATTTTTCTTTCATAAAACATGCATTATTGGTAGTAGGACATTTTGAAGACTTTTCAAACATAAAAAATGCATTTAGATAAACAATTTCAAGCAATAATGCGCTACTTGTTTTTAGGTAATGATTCGATACCTTAAAATTATGACGTCATATTACACTAAAAGCAATGTATGAGTGAGTCAGCATAGCAAAACACGGTAATATTGTTATTAACTGTGAGTGCATGCGGTCATCTTAGTATGACGTGTAAAAGTGGTAAAGCAAGCAGTAGCGTTTAATCTGATATAAGCACGCTTGAAACTACACGTAAACACACGATTTTACAGGAAGCTCGCAAATAACTAAGCCTCAGAGCGACTTGTGTACACATGTATGTAGCTCATTTACCTATAATAAATAACTTATAATAGATAAATGTGTAGCCAATGAAAAATTCAAGCGTGTTTTTTGCAACTTTTAACCGAGTATGAATGATTCGTGTACAAACCTGCCAGCTTTCTGGCGGTTCCTCTTTGAACTGCGGTGGTTCGATGGCGGTGCCTTCCATCATAGGCGGATCCATGGTCATGTCCGGTTCAATAGGCTCCTCCTGCAGAAATAACAAGTGTTCATTGGCAAAATAAACTTATATTTACTAAATTTAATCCCAAACCCCACAGCTCGTAACCCTATTTATTGAACTGGGTTTTTTTTTTATATTTCCTAGTTTGACGATTCAGCCATCAGATTCAGTGTGAAGCACAAAAACCACGTTATATTAGGTACTATCTTGAATATCATGAGACGCTAGTATTACCTTAACAACAGTAGGGAAGGTGTACTGAGAAGAGTGCTGATCGAGGTCGACCATAGCGTGTCGAGGCGTCTCGTCCGGCGCCTCCCGTTTTATCAGGAACTCTGACGTGTCGAAACTGGACTCGCCCACTGTCAGATCGTCCTCTGTGAAGAGATTTATGTAAATTTAGACTTACTGAACTCCGTTATCATTTTACTAGATGAACGTGACGGCCGCATTGGTCCAGTTAATAGTGATCCTGCCTTCTGTTCCGATAGCCGCGGGTTCGAGTCGGGGCAAAATTGGCGTGATGAGCACGAATGTTTGTACTCGAGTCATGGATGTTTAATGTTATATATGTATATGTATTTATCTATATAAGTATTTATATCGTTGTCTGTCACCCATAATACATGCGTCGCTTATTATGGGGCTAGGTCAATTTGTGTGATATGTCCCAGCATATTATTATTATTATTAAAATACGGTCAATAGTTACTTAAAAAAAATCAATTCATTCATCCATAGTTTTAACAAATGCATAAACGTCATCTAAATACATAAATCCAATGCTGTTTCTCAAAGGTGGCTAAGCCTTTTAGTCATAACTACTCACTAACGTCGTAACATAACTAACATAATACTTAGAATGAAAACGATTTGAATTATATCTATCTAGATATCTGTATCTCTAGCGTACAGTAAGAAACAAGCTTAACCAGTTCTGTGCGCTAACATACTTGCAGATACTGAATTACACTATCATAAACTAAAAGAAAAATAATAGGTCTCCAAAATGTAGGTAACACTACAACGCAACATACAGGCTTTTTAAATTAATATTTTTTACATCACCCTTGGCCATAAAGTGGGATTTTCTGCGCGCTACGCGGAGAGAAAATCTCACTTCTTGGTCAAGGCAAGACGTAAAACTTTTGACAAACCACGGGCGGTAATTCGTAAAGCCCCAGATCGCATATTTATGGCCCTCACCTCCAGTTCGGGCCACAGAAACCTGCGATCTGTGACATTTAAGAATTCACCACCCTAGGTCTGTAATGTACTATTTTATCTTACCAGGACGAACGGACAACTGAACCATAGTTTCAGCGGCATCGTTCGTTTCCACCTCCTCCAGTCCCGAGCTTCCGCTGTCTGAATACTGGAGATCTGCATCAAGACAAACTAAATACAATACAATATTAATATGAGGAATTGAAATAAAAATGTAAAGAATAGGAAAAGTTACAGAGAGAAAGAATGTCTGATAGATCACCTTCTTCCAAGCTGTTCTGATCTTTCCTTGGTCGTCCGCGCTTCCTTGGTGTGGCGCCTGTGAAAAAAGTTCAAGAAGTGAACGAAAATTCATTCAGAGCATCTTCTGTTGGGACACGTTTCTAGAAACGTCTAGAACCTCCTAGAATACGAACCGTCTGGTCCGAGGGCGAGCTTGTGCTTGCGGGGCCGTTCACGGCCTCGTTTCTCGTCGCTCGGCAGCGGTTCCTAGGGCTCTTCTGGTGTGACACGTTTCTAGAAACGTCTAGAACCTTCTAGAATACTAACCATCTGGTCCGAGGGCAAGCTTGTGCTTCCGGGGCCGGCCGCGGCCTCGTTTCTCGTCGCTCGGCGGCGGTTCTTCAGGCTCGTCCGACTGTTCAGCCTCTTCCAGCATCTTCTGTTGCACGCGAGCGATGTTTGCTTCTAACTGACTTACGTTCTCGCCAAACTGTTGAATGGATAAGATTTATTTTCTTTTAGAGACTGTAAAAGAGTAGCCCTTCGCTCAAGGAAACTTTTTTTAGCGATTCTTGAACAGCTTGCATCGGGGGAGTCTGAGGGCGACCGCCTTCGAGACAACACGTGCGCCCTTTTCTCGCATCCGTATAAGGGCCGACATAAAAAAAAAACACACCCGTCGGGGCCCGGTCCGCAACTTAGCCCGCTCTTGAGCTAGTAGCCGAATTTTATTTGCAACGTAAATAAATAGTGCGTCGTACGATTAGTTACCGCGCTAGTACCGTTATATCTAAAAGTGCATCCTCCTGGTTATCGAAAGGTGAACAAGTGAAACTGGTGCCAGTGAATAGTGACTGCAGGTGTCCTTAGTAGAGGCGAAACCACGCAAGGCCTCCACACCAAGCCCGAAGGCCTGGCTTGTTCTGGTGGAGGCAGGCGGAAGGAGAGTGATCCCGGGGGGAGTGATCCCGTGCACATCACCGATAACGTGTCATCCACTCGGTGAGATCGCTCCAATATTTCCGGCAAGAGCACCGGTTTTTCAGCCTGGCGGCTATTGCATGAGTCCCATCGTATGTAACATAAGTAAAGATAAACGGCAACCGTCAGAACTTCAAATTGCAATAATTAATCTCATAGTTCATTTCGCCACTCACAGTGACAAAATAAGAATCCGTAAAAACCCCAGGTACCTTTAAGGACAGTAACGACTGATATATTTTTACATAGTAGCGACTTACTAAATCCCTGATTAGTAACATAATTGGTAGTGTTTGTATTAATTCCTAGTCTCGTCCTCCTCACATAAATATCAATACCTAACCGTTGGCCTGTAAAGTGTTGTTACGGCTGTGAACTACCCATGTTAAAACATTCTCCTAAATGCCATAGGCTAACAAAAAAATACACAAATTCCACAATTTCTGTCCCTTCTCAAACGGCAATAAAATAAAACAAAGAGCGACCCCAACATCTGTACGCAATTGAGTGTCGTGTCCTTATCTCTACAACTTAACAAGCCGACTTGAAAAAGTGAAAGACGGACTTGACGTTACTTAAGTAACAATTCATACACTTAGTTCATGATACTTTCGATACAAACACTAGCGCTAAGCCCAATCTACTAAGTGCCTAATTAATAATCTTAGCTTTAAGATTTCCTTCACAGCAAACCAAACCACCAATTGTTTACACTCACAATGACGCAGACAATAACTACGGCGGATGGCCGATTGAAGACCGTCGCTATACCTGGTGATGGGAACTGCCTATACCGAGCTATCGCACACCAATACAACCAGTTAATTGGAGCTACTTTTGATCACCACGCAATACGGCGGGATCTTGCCCAGTATGTAGAAAGGCACTGTGAAGAAATACATATGCGTAACGCCATCCGTAGTAACCTAGATGACACCAACGACGACGATCAAATAAAAGCCTATATTAAATCTCAATATAAAGATGGAGTCTGGGGAGGCACGGACATTCTAATTGCTGCAGCGAACTACTACTACGTGAACATCAAGATCCATCAAGAATCTCCACCCAGGATAGATACATTCACACCAGACAATCCGGGAAACGCAATTGGAGAAATAAAACTATTATTCAAAAACAGCCACTACGATTGCCTCGAAGAACTGCATGAGTCAGACGAAATAAATGAGCCGACGCAATCCGGTGACAATACACAAGGCACAAAATCCCCAGAAGCATATCCAGATGGAACCGGGTACCGTTTTGTAAGACCAGACCCACAACATCAGAAAGCACGTTTCTTAAACCTAGACAGCATCAATATTGCGACTTGGAATGTAAGAGGAGCCGCGACGCCAACAAAAAAAGCCAACATTGACACAATTTTGGTAAAAAATAATATCCACATTGCTTGCTTACAAGAATCCCACTTGAAAGCAGGTCAATATGATTCTCGGAATTACAAGTGGATGCTCGGAGGAAACAACGCCAAACGTGGGTTAGCTATTCTAATACAAAAAAAACGAAAGTATAACCATCGATAATATTACATACAAAACGAACAGTATGGCGGCAAACATAACCATCCAAAACTCAGACCCGCTCTATGTCATCACCGCTCACATATCGAACGCCACATCCTCGGCGTCCAACGACTTTTCCCACCTGTTGGAACTAATACAAAAGAAACCCAAGGAATCAAAAATGATCATGCTCGGTGACTTTAACTCGCACATTGGCAGAAGAGGGATAGCCGATCTGGTGGACACAAACCAAATATCGAACAACTTATTACACGAATCCACCAACAACAACGGAGAAATTCTTATTGATATAATTAGAATGGAAGGACTCAAACTAGAAACGTCATTTGGTCGAAGCAACTGCAAAGTAACATGGAAATCCGGGAACAGGAAATCCCAGATAGACCACATACTTACACCCAAGGCCCAAAGTAATATATTCAACTACATCAAAGGCATACCAAGCCAGCTATCTGACCACAAAATAATACATGGCAGTATTTCGAAAGAACTGAAGAAAAATACCACGCACCACCAAACCAAAACAAGGACATTTCACCACACATTTGATTACAGGAAACTAGACTATTCCCGACTTCAGAGCAAGGAGGTGGAGCAGAAATACCAAGAAGAAGTCAGAAACCAACTAAAACAAAATACAAACTTCACGAATGAGCGGATATCGTGGGATAAAATCACCGAAATTATGAAAATATCAGCTTGGAAAATCCTACAACATCAACCACACCTTACCAGAGACCACAGGATCGCATTAGCCGAATTGCAGCAAGCCAGATTTAAGAAAAACTCCGATCCCTCTAACAAGAAACATCAAAAGAAACTTAAAATCTGTAGGAAAAACCTGCATAAAATCACAGCACGAGAAGAGGAACGGGAGTCCCGATTATTTTTTAAAGATCTGGCTACTACTCACCCAGCTAAAAGAATGAAAATAACATACGATTTTTACCGCCGTCATAAGGAAAGGGAAAAACGCATGAGTAAAAGCACATTCATACCTATGTCCAAATGGGAAGAAGAGATTTCCAAATCAGATATCCCTCACAAAGAGTGCACCCCAGGCGAAACTCTAACGCAATTAGGTGAAGGTCCTACCGCCGAAGAAATTGCTGCAATAATAAAAAGAATGAGAAATGGCACCGCACCAGGAACCGATCAAGTGGTAATCGAGCTATTCAAAGCAAACCCGGAAGAACTGAACAGGCAAGTTGTTGCACATATGCAAGAAGCCTACATTAATAACATTTTACCGGAATCATGGAACAAGTCAATACAAGTGCCTATTCCGAAAAACAAGAGTCCCAAAACCATCAACGACTACAGAAGGATTTGTATTTGTAACACCGGCTACAGGATATATGCGAATTTCCTATTGCAGAAATTGGATAAAAACATCGAAGTGATAGGAAACTACCAAGCAGCGTTCCTGAAAAATCGCTCTACTGATGATCACATGTTTACACTTCGCCGACTGTTAGATGAAGAATGGAAAGCAGGTTCGAAAACATACATCCTGGCCTAGAAAAAGCCTTCGACACAGTTGACCACAGCGCACTCATAGACATCGTAACCACGCGTACCAATACTGCGCTAGCGAATCGGATCATCAATGCATGCCTAAAAGAACTTACCTGCATAAAGTAGTTCGGCCAGCAAACCAAATGGATTTCTAAAGGTAAGGGTGTAAAACAGGGCTGCCCACTATCCCCTCGGCTCTTTACAATAGTAATGGATGAAGTCTTCCAAACACTCGCGGAAGAACTACAGTTCGTAAAACTTGACCAGGATAAAGAATTACAGCTGCCTTCCATCTTGTCATTTGCCGATGACGTCATAATAGTGTCCAATTGTCTCCAGGAACTCGACCGGATATTTACAAAAGCTACAGAATTATTCAACACAGTAGGCCTCAAGGTCAATACATGCAAAACAAAAATATTGATTCGGAACCCACTAAGCCACAGACTACCGGACTTTATAAATATAGCAAGGGTAAGCATGAAACCAGTAGATAAAATACGTTACCTAGGAACATATATTACAGCCTCATTGAACAGAAACCAAACGGTTCATGCCCGATGTAAACAGGCAATGAAGAACGCCAAGACTCTCCTAGCATTTATCAAGCAAACTCAAATGCAATGGGAACTCGCACGACTACTGTATAAAATGGTAATCGAACCAACAATGACATACGGACTGAAAGCGGCAGCCCTAACAAAAGCCAACCGATCCAAACTTCGAAGATACGAACGCATCATACTTAAGGACATGATCGCCCACGCAGGAACAAAACCTCGGCCTATGAAAACCCACGATCTTCTTAAAGGAAAAACTATCACAAAAAAGATCAAATGCCTCCGACTGTGCTACTACGGACATGTACTCCGCAGGACTAGCCCACACCTCTTACACGCTGCTCGTAATTATCTAGCAAGAAAGCTAAAAATAGGCCGCCCAATCCTAACATGGAATGATGCGCTAGCCCAGGACATGAATTACTACAGAAGAAACAATGACGAATGGTCTACTTTAGCAACAAACAAAACCCAGTACATCAAAGCTGCACGAGAAATATACGACTTAAATGAAACCGACAGTGAAGATGAAGAGATCAACGGTGCACCCGAAACACACACGGAAGACAACAATGGAGATGTCCAGGAATGAAACCACGAAGATCGCACCAACGCTCATCCTAACAACATTACTCCCGTCACTCCTACTTTCCTATATTGGCTCAGAGCTGCATAGCCGGCTGATTGTGGTCGACCGGTTGCGGCTAGTCGGCCGTCCTCTCCCATCCCAGAGCGTGTCACTCCTAAACAATTATTTGTGCCCCTTGGTCTTGATCCGTAGTAATGATTATGCAGACCTTAAGCAAGAACTAGACTTTCGAGTTGACATTTTGTACCGCCTTGGGGGTACAAAGGGTGAATCCCGGACTGAGTTCATGCTCGAGATCGGCTACCAAGTCTATTGCTACGGATGATAATACGCTTGCCGTATCAGACGAAAATTCTAAACTGGAATTGTCTGGCTGGGGGGTGCCTATGTTCATGTTCATGTTCATTCTTGAACAGCTTGCATCGCTACATACAAAGTTTTGATATACCCAGTGACCCCATTATCACTCTCAAGACGAATTTAACGACACCTCACAAGCTAAAATCCATCAAGCCAGTTAGGCGACAGATCGTGCCAAATTAATATACCTACATACAAATAAATACACTTCCCTTCTGGCGCAAGACTTTAGATAGGTCTCAACAAGTTGTATAGAATCATCATTTTAGCCAAATTACGTAAACACAGTAATAAATGAATTACCTGCTCCAAAGCCTCCTGCGTGACTTTCAAGATGGCCTCCGCTTGCCTCGTGAACTGCGAATTGAGTCCGTTGTAGGCCTTACAGTTGTCCACGATGAGTTGTATGTCGCGTAGGAACTCCGCACGACTGTGGTACTTGTGAGCTGTATGCAGAAGACACAATAGTAGTATTATCAGAGAAACAAGCAAACTTAATAAAAAATAAGCTCTTATTAAAGTACTCGTCAAGACGGATCAAACAAGTCTAAACTCGATGGGGTTGTGTCGTTTAACTACCGCGTTCCTATTGCCACCTGCCGGTTCTATCATCAGATCAACTTTCAATTATTCATTAAAATTTCAGCTTTCAGTAACCGGTAAGTGGATCAAATTGAACTTGCAAAAATTGATTACAGGCAAACAAACAAACATCGGGACACGTGAAACTAAATAAATGCTTGTAAAAATAAGGTAAACATAGAATGCCAATCTTCATAAAAATCAGCGAACGCCCGAAATAAGTGTTAAATACGATAATAGACGTCGCTGGCTCACATAGAGATTTTCCGATGTACGCCGCAATGAAAGGAGATTGTCAGCCTTGTCACTGGTAAAGGTTACCTGTAATTTTCTTCCCCATTGTCTCCATGTCGATAGGTTTCTTGATGACGTTGTAATAATCCTTGACCTGTTTCTTGTTCACCGGTTTGAGGAACGGCCACGCTTCTGGCATCACCTTTAGTTTCGTCGTCAACAAGTTCTCTAAGATAAACGATAACGCAACCTGAAACAAAAATAATGTACTTATCACCATTTGGAGACGTTCATACGCACTTAAAATACACTCAATAGCAATGAATTCGGGTCAATTTATATAATCATATAGATATAACATTATCCATACAAATTGACCCGAATTCATTGGTGGTGAGTGGGTTAAAAGGGATTACATAATTTTGATACGTTTAGGTCATTTAGTAATAGTTATGACGATGGAAAAAGTAGGGCAAGCCTAGAATGACAACCTTCACACATCAGCGTTAGCCCGAAATACGCGTTAAATGCGATAATAGATGTCACTGCCAACTTGACTCTGTTATGACTCAATCACAAGGAAATATGGATGACTAGCCGTTTGCCCGCGACTTCGTCCTGCGTAGACTTGGAATTTGATGACATATAGATGGTTATAGTTATAGAAGTATTGAAATAACTGGTTTGACCCATGAAGAACCCGTTCCCTTGGAAATATGGGGATAAAAAGTATCGTATGTTATTCCCGGAGCCTCAAACTATCTCCATACCAAATTTCATCCAAATCGGTCACGTCGTTGCGACGTGAAGGAAGGACAAACAAACAAACAAACGCATTTTCACATTTATAACATTATAGTATGGATTATTGCAGCTTTTATGTTGTCAATACGCACAGTCAATATTCGTGCAGAATATCATGAAAATATTTTTTGTTCATTTTAGATTTGAAGGAGAGTTACCTAATTTTTTACCCAGTCTAAATGACTATTGAATGAAAATGAAAAGTATGCTACAGAGGCTACTGAAAGTATCAATCAAACATTTAAATGTTATTAACCTGGTCATTGTCATCGAGTAGCGGATTGATCTGTTTCTCCAACTTCATGAGTTGTTCTTCCTTCTCCGCGAGTTTTTCAACGCAGCGTTGCAGCATGCGCTGAGCCGCCACCGTCAGACTGCTTGTTGGACCTTAAAATAAAATCAACATGACTGAAGAGTATTATTCAACGGTGTACGCCAGCTTGACGCTCGGTAGCGTACACCGTAAACAGGCCTCATATTTCGAGAAGCTTAAGTACTTCGTTGTATAAAAAAAATACCACGCGATCGCAGCTACTCAATCTTTTTAAAATTACCGTTGTACAGCGTAGAATTCTCAACGATCTGGTTGACGTCAGCAAGGAATTCCTCCCGACTCTGGTAGTGCTTCTGGCGAAGACTGTCCCGGATCGTCTGCAAGTCCATCGGGCGAGACACGATGCGGTAATAGTCAGCTACCAGCTGGGAACAAACAATAGTACATTTTGATGCAAGTGCGAAAAGTTTGCCATTCTATCACGAGTCCCTAGTTATGCTGGCGCAAGCGAAAGAACGAACAATGAAGACAATGTGACCTGAGGACCTATTAGTCTTTCAGCTGGTCCCTTGACCAAATAATCCCATTTCATACCTAGTAGAAACCTTACCTTCCTTACTTAGTAGTATCTTTTGGTTAACAGGAAACAAGAACGGATGTACATCGAGGTGCCTCATATGGTTGAGCACGTCTTCCAACAGCGATGATAATGTGACCAACGGATCGGTGCGGCGTCTATCCGCCGGTCTCTTCACGAGATAGTCCCAAGATTAACTGTTTCAAATGCTTTCCCAGTGGAAAAAAATACCTTTTGGTTAACAGGAAACAAGAACGGATGTACATCGAGGTGCCTCATATGGTTGAGCACGTCTTAAAACAGCGATGATAACGTGACCAACGGATCGGTGCGGCGTCTATCCGCCGGTCTCTTTACGAGATAGTCCCAAGATTAACTGTTTCAAATGCTTTCCCAGTGGAAAAAAATACCTTTTGGTTAACAGGAAACAAGAACGGCTGTACATCGGGCAGGTGCCTCATATGGTTGAGCACGTCTTCCAACAGCGATGATAATGTGACCAACGGATCGGTGCGGCGTCTTTCCGCCGGTCTCTTCACGAGATATTTCCAAGATTAACTGTTTCAAATGCTCACCTAGTAGAAGAGATTACCTTTTGGTTAACAGGAAACAAGAACGGCTGTACATCGGGCAGGTGCCTCATATGGTTGAGCACGTCTTCCAACAGCGATGATAATGTGACCAACGGATCGGTGCGGCGTCTATCCGCCGGTCTCTTCACGAGATAGTCCCAAGATTAACTGTTTCAAATGCTTTCCCAGTGGAAAAAAATACCTTTTGGTTAACAGGAAACAAGAACGGCTGTACATCGGGCAGGTGCCTCATATGTTTGAGCACGTCTTCCAACAGCGATGATAATGTGACCAACGGATCGGTTCGGCGTCTTTCCGCCGGTCTCTTCACCAGATAGTCCCAAGATTAACTGTTTCAAACGCTTACCTAGCAGAATAAATTACCTTTTGGTTAACAGGAAACAAGAACGGCTGTACATCGGGCAGGTGCCTCATATGGTTGAGCACGTCTTCCAACAGCGATGATAATGTGACCAACGGATCGGTGCGGCGTCTTTCCGCCGGTCTCTTCACGAGATAGTCGCAGGATTCGCTGTTGGTGCCGCGTCGCTTGTTCCGGGCGCCCGCGCCGCCGCCGCGCTCGCCGCGCCTACGACGCTTCAGCTCGTCAGCTGATTGCTGTAGAAATATGGCAATTGCAGTATAGGTAGAAGTCATCAAAAGTTGGTTATCAGATATTTCTAAAGTCATAATAACGGGTCGGTTTGGCGATATAGGAAAACAAAAACTAAATATCAGGCTAGAAACAATTGGAAGTGGTGTTGGACCAATAAACTTGTCCACAGTTCATTTTTTTTATGAAAGAATCAAGATGTTCGTTGGTTGCCATTTTCAGGGACCTCCCAGTGAATATGTTTCAGTAACAGTGAAGATACGAATACGCAGGTCAAAAAAAGGTATAGCAAACATGTCATTTGAGAGCCACTATGAAAAGCGTGTGTTTAATACAGTTGCTCAAAAAGTAAACATTTCGATACCTGTTTAACGTGACAAAAGTTTGTCATTTCCGAACGGGCGCTTTTTGATTTTTGACAGCTAGTGAGCGTGCCTAAAGCTGTTTTTTACGAACTAGTGCGCAATTTTTTTTGAGCTTCATCGTGTTTATTTATTCTTTATTTCGCACATGTATTAAAAAAATTCGTTTGATACAATACACGTGCGAATTTGTCATTTTCACTCGTGTCAACGCTCATTTTCGCTGATAAAATAACAAACTTTTCGCACTTTGTTGTTTTGAATGTTTAAAAAATAGGAGAAATAAATACTTAACAATTCGATTTAATAAAGATTAATAAGAAGATTATGAATGATTCTTTTTGTGCATCCGACTTATTCCTGTTTTCCGTTGTACGAGACTGACCTTGATGATCTTGGTGGGCAGCGTGAGCTTGGTGCCGTCGACGTAGCCGGTGTCGTCGTCGTCGGGCTCCGGCGGCGGCTCGGCGTCGGTCTCGGGCGGCGACGCGGGCCCGCCGCCCAGCGAGCCCGTATACAACGGGCACGCCTTGTTCGTGCGCATGTGCCCCACTTGGCCGCAGGCGCCGCACTGCCCAACAAATAACAGTTTAAGGCGGGCTTGCATCAAGTCGCGAACCTCGGGTTAGCCTCTTAACCCACGTCAAATTCATACAAAAAATCTGAGTTAAGCTGTTAACCCGAGGTTAGGGCCTAAGAGAGTTTATTCCAAAAGTTGGCAACGTCGCACATAACTGTCAAATGTTTGGCTGGTTTTATTAATTTATCAACCTTACTGAATTAAAAAAGAAACAATCGCTCTATTATTGAATGACGCGTGTCGTTTTATATTTGTTTTTAATTTGTATTCTTTCTGACGATCTCAATGTGAAATTCTCTTATTTTGACATGTAAAATATGCTGTAATTTGATATTGAGAAATAAATGTCTATGTCTATGTTGGGTAGGCTTTTAAATGATTAAACTACATAAAAATGCATGGAAAATGCGATAGAAAAATTTAAAACGATTTTACTTTCTACACTACTAACAATTTCGTGTTGCGATAATAATTGTTGCAATTAATAATTGATTAAATGACAGTCCGATTATTCATGTTTTCATTCAGTAATATTTAGTAATCAATGGAAACAGCAAAATATTTGACTACTATTTGCGACGTTGCCAACTTTCGGAATAAACCCTCTTAACTACCTGAGGGCAGATAACACTGACTGCGTGCTTGTAGTGCACAAATCAAAGAAATATAATTAACATAGAAGAATAATTGTTTCTCTTGCGTAGGCGCTTGTATGAAAACCAAGCGTGCCGATGTCTTTGACACCTACTAGACGTCAAGAATATTGCGATGGGAAATACTAATATATATTCAAAAGTGCTGACCAGTAATCGATTATTTTATGTCCTACGAGCTGACCCGGCGAACTTCGTATCGCCCCCGTTTTACAGGATCCGACAGTTAGTAGATCCTGTCTATTACATGGCTTGTGGTCCCAATCAACATTCGTTCTTACCTTCAGTTTGAGGTCAGGCTTCAGCTTAGCTCGTCTGCGGGAAGGCGTGTGCAGATCCGGTTCCTGTTTGATCTGGCCCAATGGGATCAACCCTGGCGACGCGGATCCCAAGTCATTTGAGGACGACATGCTCATACCTGGCAAGTATAGACAGTAAATTATTCATAGCTTCTACCCGCGACTTCACCCGCGTGGAATTCGTTTATCGCGTTCCCGCGGGAACTATGCGCTTTTCCGGGATAAAAAGTAGCCTATGTCCTTTCCCGGGACCCCAACTATCTCCGTGCCAAATTTCATCTCAATCGGTCCAGCGGTTGAAGCGTGAAGAGGTAACAGACAGACAGACAGACAGACAGACAGACAGACAGAGTTACTTTCGCATTTATAATATTAATATGGATAGTATCATTGATCTATAATAACATATGGACGAACATTGCCTAACAGAATATGTCAAAATACATGGAGCAAACTGACATTAGAAAATATGTTCCAATATGCTAATAACGCCTCTTTATAATATGTGTCAAGATAAATATTTTATACAAAAGTAAACCTAACACTATAAGACTTAAGTGTCAAATTTACTGAGCGCCAAACGGGTGCCCGTGTTGTTCTGGCACCCGTTTTGACGGGCCATTTTTCTCCGGCTGATTGTGAATCCTTACTTATAATAAATAATATAATTACAAAAATTGCAATAACCTAAAAACTACGCAAGCGAGATCGATGTCTTTTACTGTTTTTTGTAGCTGAATAAATTCGTAATAAAATTGCATTCAAAGTTTTACTAAAATATTTCCCGATTTCCGGAAAAACGACCAAAAGTAAAAAATGTTGCTTGAGTCGATTTTTTTGATCGCGAGTGTAGTATGGATTGTTCGACTTCCCTTAAGTATTTACATAAAAGGTGAAACTTACTATCGTTGTTAAACGACCCTGGTACAGCAGGGCCATTACCAGCCAGTCTTTCCCTCTCCTGGTTCCTCTTGATTCGTCTCAGTTGTTCCTGTGAAAGAGAGTCAGTGCAAATTTTACCACCACTACCACAACAACGGCCTACTAGCGTCCCACTGCTAGGCACAGGCCTCCTTTCATCACGAGAGGATTTGGGCTACAGTCACCACGCACACACATTACGGATTGGGGACTTCACACACATCCTTGAATTACATGGCAGATGCGTGTAGGTTTCTTCGCGATGTTTTTCCTTCAACGAGAAACTCGAGGTAAATTCAACTTGAATTTCGCACATAAGTAAACTCAGAATTGCGAGCCGGGTTCGCACCCCCGAACCTCTGCATAAGAGGCGGTAGCCCCTAATGACACCAGCTTCATCAAAATCCAGTTTCAGCTCCAGAATGGAACACACTTAATACGTCTGAGTATGATAAGGATCCAGACCTAAATTTTGATTCTTTTTCTAAATTGTTTTAGTGTTCTTTTTATTAGTACAGTCAGCAGCAGAAGTAGATAAGCTGTCCAGGTGTTCAAAATGACCTACACACGACCTTATTCTTAAGACGTTAAGGGCGTGTGTAGGTCATTTTGAACACCTGGACAGCTTATCTACTTCTGCTGCTGACTGTACTGCATCGATTCGTAGAGGCACGAATTCACCCTTTTTTATTACCATCTACGAAGGGTTAAATAAAACCATTCATACATACATAGACGGCTAAAATCACAAAACTAAGGCTTTTCCGTAGTCGGGTGAAAAGGAACAGTGAAACTACACTCAACAGCAATGAAAACGGGTCGCGTTGTATAGGCCGCTTTTCCATACAAAGTGACCCGTTTTCATTGCTGTTCAGTGTATTTTCATATCCAATCTAACCTGAATCCTTCTCTTTTCTCGTTTCATCTCCTCCTTCTGCGTCTCATCCATGGTGGCGAACTGTCGTATGAAGGAGTCGTCCTTGGTGGACCTTATTTTGGTGTACGCCTCTATGACAGCGCCCTTACGGACGAATTCCACCCTCGTGTACCGCTGGCCTGACGCGTTGCGGAACGTACGGACGATTCTGAGCACACGACCTGGGAAAAAAAATATAAAAAACACTAATAAAAACTATCAATATCCATACTAATATAATTGCGAAAGTAACTCTGTCTGTCTGTCTGTTACCTCTTCACGCTTCAACCGCTGAACCGATTGCGATGAAATTTGGCATGGAGATAGGTTGGGATCCCGGGAAAGGACATAGGCTACTTTTTATCACGGAAAAACGCATAGTTCCCGCGGGAACGCGATAACCGAATTCCACGCGGGCGAAGTCGCGGGCAGAAGCTAGTTAATATTATAAATGTGAAAGTACTAGTGGTAGGGTCTTGTGCTTGGTCCGTCTTTCCCCGCTAACCTACCGGCAAATAGCAATGCTCGCACTGTTGTGTTCCGGTAGGGGGTTAAACCGGTTAAAGCAGCCAGTGAAATTTCTAGCACAGAGGCATTCCATCTTAGGCCTCAGGGTAGGTAACGCATTCGAGATCTTATGGTTTCTTAACGGGGGATCAAAGGATTTCGATGTCCATGGGCCGCAGTTCCCACTCTTACCATAAGGTGGGCTGTGCGTTCGTTTGCCTATACCATCTACATAAAAAAGGCTTACCTATCCGCTGAAATGATTTTAATTAAGGATGATCCTACTACTATTACTAATACTATAAATGTCTGTCCGTCTGTCTGGACCGATTTGGATAAAATGGTATGGTATTTGGTATTTCCCGCGACTCCAACTGAGTCCTGGGAAAGGACATAGGCTACTTTTTATCCTGGAAAAAGATCGGCGGTTATAACACTCCATTTTTGCTTCGAGGGTTGATAAAAAACTTACGAAATATAACTACTTACAGACAAACAATCTGATAGAAAGTACCATTTAAGTTACCTTGGCTGGACGTCTGTTGTTGATCTTGCTGATTGATTTGCGGCTTTTTATCAGACTGTCCAAGGATCATTTTCCTTAACTCCGCTCTTTCCGCTTCTTCTCTTTCCAGAGACAACTGCAATCAAAATAAACAGTCACAATGTTAATAAACCTATTGACGATATCGCGTCAATATCATGATTTAAGATCGATTGATATTCATTAAACAAAATCATCAGCTAGCTAGATTAACAAATAATTTGTAGTGGAACTGACCTGTTCAGTAGTTTTCTTATTAGCCAACATGTTTTCAAGGTTCTTGCCCATCTCTTCCAAATCTGACTCTTCGCTGACGGAACTCTCCGCCTCGTCTGTACTTAGCACTTCTGTGCTCGATAGCACGCGGTTTTGCAACTCGAATATACGCTGGCACTCTTCCTTGTACCTGTAATATAAAACTTCACGATAAGGAAAATTCTTGAAACAACAAACAAATCTTGGAAACATAAAAATTATGTAGAACCATTCCTAACTCTTTAGGATGAAAGTTTCGGGTTAGCCTAAGCTCTAGCCCATATATAGTTGTATCATGTAAACTCGAGTTAGAGGGTAATACCCGAGGTTGGCGGCATTCCGTGGGTGCAATGAGGGGCACTGCGAGTGAAAAACCCGCTAGAGGCGCTTGAATCGCATGAGATGCAGTGTTGGCAAATTAGCACATTATGTGCCATATTGTACGCTAAACTATTCAATTCAATTCTTGTGTTTATGGCTCCATCGAGACTGTCGATGATTCCGCCAATGTCAAAGTTAAAAGAGACACGTGTTTTGTTGAGCAATTGGTCGGTTCAAGAATACGCTAAACTAGCAGCCCTGAAGTCTCCGTAACGTCAAACGTCACAGTGACATTGACACTCTTGTATATAATGAGTAATGACACCTCCACGTATGTGTAGTATGTGGAATTTTTGAAAAAAGGCCTTCTGCTGAGTGTATTGCGGCGCTTCTTATCAAGCAATGGGCTTGGAAGCGTTGGTAAATTCATTTCTGATGTGTAAAAGTGCCCAGATCTGGCCTACTTGCTGAATAAATAATTTGATTTGATTTGATATAAATAATAGTTAGTTTGTCCCACTTTAGCTTCCTATAGAGTAGAATCAACACATACCTTTAATTCTGTTTACCTTTCTTGATGTTCGGCGATGGAGAACCGGTTTCCTCTTGAGAATTTGGTCATTCCCTCCTCGCCGGCCTTAGCTTTCTCCGTCGACAGAGTCCTTACTACGTCAATGACTTCCCAACGGGACAGCTTTTTGATCTGTTGATAAATACTTGACTAAACATCCAAAGTACAAGCGACTTCCATAACCAAGTATATGGAGTAAAAGTCTAGTAAAGGTACGTTCAACGATGATAACTAGACTTCTCCGCCTAAGTACATAGTTGCAACAGACAACAAATCGGCAGAAATTTGTTTCGAGTGGAGTTTTTTCAATCGTCACACGAGTAAATAACGAAAATTCTTGGTAAGTTCATGACGTTCATCGAAATCTCAGAATAAATCTATAAGGATTGAAAACTGCCCTTAGCTTAAATTAAATCGTTATTAGATAGAACAGCCCCGAGTCACTCTAATTTACGAATGTTCGACATCGTCTTTGCAAGACGAACTTTGAGAATATGAACAAACCTCCTCCTCGGGTACTCCAAACTTCCTCAGCAGCGCCTTTGCGTTATTCAAGCTAAGTCTCCTAAGATCGGCATCGGTGCCGGTAACGGTTCTCTTAGGTTGGGCCTCTTCGTTCGGCTGTTGCGTGGGCTTATTCGGTACGCGCACGTAGGAAAACCCTTCGCCGCAGCCCGTGGGATCGGCGGGGCCTGTCAGTTGGAGCAGGCACTTGCCTCGCATCGCTTGGATGTACGCGCGGGTTGTGTTCCATGGGGCCACTTTCACCTGAGAAAGTTAGATGATTTAAAGCACTGTAAAGATAATTTTTATATAAATAATAAAAGAGCAGAACCCGGCGCGTCTGTACATAGAAAGAAAGTTCAAAAAAAGGAATGGGGGGAGGGGTCTAAAGATGTATGGTAGACCACAAAACAGCTACTTTTAGAAATATTTTCTGTCTGTCTGTCTGTCTGTTTGTTAGAGTTAATCTCCGAAACTACTGAACCGATTTGAATACATTTTTCAAGGGTAGATAGAGCATCATTTGGAGCAACATATAAGCTGTGCATATAAGATATGTTTGATTAAAATCGGATGTCGGAAAGAAAAGTTATCAGCAATTTTATATTCCACGCGTACGAAGTCGCGGGCAGAAGCTAGTTTTTAATAAATTTTATGTTAGTCGTTGGATGTGACACTGAGAGAGAATGTATGATGAATAATAGTAACTATTCATTCTATGGCTTTCTTGGTCAATCTTAAGTCTGCATTTATTGATGCTCCAAGCTAAGCCTAGATTTCATCAAGAAAATTGATAGACGCATCGTTAAATATTTATTCACGCCAATTGGGATTCACACTATGGAGAAAATCAAGTTTCTGTATGAAACGATATCATGGCGGCCATATTTGACGATGATGATTCCGTCAACTTACTTGATGTTACCCAGGCGGCGGTTTGATCTGACTTTGTAAACTAAGCAAATGTCTCGACCGAGTTCACTTTCAAATGCCATACAAATCGGCCGGGCATAGGCGAAAACGCGTTTGACACAAATTTTGTTACACTAAAATATCATTGTAAATATTAACTTAGTGCTGATTTAATCACCTACATGTAAAAGCGAGAAAAATCAAAACACAATCATCTTTTCATTTCCGAAACTTCATCCAAAAAGTCACATCCTCACCTCATCATCCATCTTCAACTGCAATTCCTCATCATCATCTTCCTGTGGCGTGAATATGAACTTCTCTCCGTAACCGGCATCTTTCAACCTCTGTTCTGCCGACGCCATACTGAAGTAGGCGCAACACTGTTCCGGAGACACCATAGCGCGGATCTCTTCTTCGGAAGGCAAACGGAACTCGGGCTTTATGACCCACCTTCGGAAAAAATAGGTCAAGACAGTCATAAATGTGAGAATCTCGTAAGGCTTATGTTGTGTGTAACCTTTTCAACGCACGAAGAATCTCAACGGGACATGCAAAGAGAGAAAAAGAATCTATCATGGTAACATCGAATTAGTAACAAAGATTTATTTATTGTAGCGTTGAGAAGGTTAAAAAAGCTTCCCTCCTTACCCTTTTAGGCCGGTGCTCGTCCTTGCCGCGCAAAGCAGTTAGCACTTATAAAAATGAGTAATAATTTGCTGCAATACAGGTCGCATCGAACTTTACGGCCGATCTATAACTTGACTTTTTTTTTATGATGGGGTTAAGTCGACTTTATTTTTCTTTGCAACGGGGTTTGTACTTATTTCAATAAAGTTTGACGAGACCTGTATAGATTTTTCATTTTTTTATTTGCCTACTCCAATCAGGATTTAGTTAATAAAAGAGTCAGTGTGTATTATCCAAAACTAAAATCACTCGTTTCTACAGCCAGGCCTAGCCTAATGGCTAAATTCTACAGTCTAAATTCAACTATTTCAATAACTAAAATTCAAAATTTTACGTCGTTTACATTTGGAAGTCATGCATTGGCCAATCAAGAGCGTTTTATTTATAAAGATGCAGATCAGTGTCTTGTAAAATTATTTACTCACCAATTAGAGTCCAGTCCGGTACGTTTGAAGTCTGCACAAAGTTTAAGCCGTTTTCGTATCGAACTCTCGGAATGAGATGGGAAAGCTCGTTTGATGTCGTCCATTTTGATACGCCTCGGATTATCACGAGATTTCCAGAACAATCGGTAAATATAAACCTAGAGATTAAAACGAGTTTTCAGACTCCTCAATTTTTTTTTCACTCTTTGACTGTTAAAATCAAACGAGCTGGTATACAAGTACGCGACAGGTTTCAAGTTAGATTAAATCAACATACCTGCAAGAAATCTCGTACAAAATTGTTCGCTCTCTTCGAGTTTGGCCCAGGCACCTCATAGAGTGGACACTCCTGCCCTGCCACGTATAATGCGTCGATTTCGCGCACATAATACGCTTGCCTGTCAAAATTATAAAACATTATATTGATAATTAAAATATTACTTAAAGATAAATTTACGAAAGCTGGCGCATATGGAATAATCAAAATTAATAAGTAAGTAACACTTTATTTTAGAAGAAAAACACAGTTTACAGTAATATAGCTTACTAATTATCACATTGTCTCATAACCGCCAGTCGTTATGCAACTTTTGAACAAAAAAAAAACTTCTAGAAGACACAAGGTAGTCTGAAAACCAAGCGTGCCGATTTCTTTGCCTACTACTAGACGTCAATGGACAATTGTGATGGGAAATACTACCGCCGCGTTGGTCTGATTCAAAGGTACCGATCAGAAATCGATTATTTCATCTTATATTTGAGTGACAAAACAACTCATAGCTTGAACGGTCCGAGTTCGACTGAGAGGAGTCACTGGGCCCGCGTGGGGACTATAGCCCAAACCCTCTCGTGATGAGAGGAGGCCTGTGCGCAGCAGTGGGACGCAAATAAACTGTAGTAGTAGTAGAGAGAGTAGTAGTAGAAATTCAGTTTGAATTTACCACTGAGCTTTTCGGTGAAGGAAAACATCGTGAGGAAACCTGCACGCACCTGCGAATTCAAAGATGTGTGTGAAGTCCCCAATCCGCACTGGGCCCGCGTGGGGACTATAGCCCAAACCCTCTCGTGATGAGAGGAGGCCTGTGCGCAGCAGTGGGACGCAAATAAACTGTAGTAGTAGTAGAGAGAGTAGTAGTAGAAATTCAGTTTGAATTTACCACTGAGCTTTTCGGTGAAGGAAAACATCGTGAGGAAACCTGCACGCACCTGCGAATTCAAAGATGTGTGTGAAGTCCCCAATCCGCACTGGGCCCGCGTGGGGACTATAGCCCAAACCCTCTCGTGATGAGAGGAGGCCTGTGCCCAGCAGTGGGCCGTAAATAGGCTGTAGTAGTAGTAGTAGTAGTAGTAGTAGAGATCTTCTACTATCTAAAGTCCCACGCCTTCACATTTCAAAACGCTTCAATTTTTTTATTATTATTTAATAAGTACCACCAACACTCTCAACGCATAGTTGATGGCTGTCTCAGCCCGCACACATGTGTTGAGAGTGTTGGTGGTGCTTCTTAAATACATTGAAGCGTTTTGAACCGTGAAGGCGCGGGACTTTAGATAGTAGAAGATCTCTAGTAGTAATGAGGGCCATCGTATTCCTGGTTGGCGCCACTATCTGTAAGGTGGTAGGTGTCAATGTCATCATTTTGCCATTTCATACAATAGTGTCAACGTCACGTTGACATTTGACGTTTTGGAGACCGCAGTGTTGCCAATTTAGCGTGTAATATGGCACATAATGTGCTAAATAATTGGCAACATGCACCTTACAGGACAGCAAGCGCTTAGCGGCGGATTCACTCGCGGTGGACCTCATTACGAGCATTCGTCGAGTTTAGTTATACATAGTTTATGCTTCTAACCTGGTCCGTATGACGAGGAAGTCAGTTTGCGGCAGTACGTGCTCGTAAATCGGGGCGCGGTACATGTTGTTCTCGACGACTGGCTGAGTGGCGCCCGGCGGCAGAATGCCGAGGAACGGTGAAGTGTGAGCGTACGCCACTTCGCCGTACTTTAGGGGTTTCGGCCCGCTGTCCTGTGGGAAAGAGGCGAGTATGATCAATTGGTCATGAAATGACTTGCTGTGAGACGGCCGTTTGAATTTACCACTGAGCTTTTCGGTGAAGGAAAACATCGTGAGGAGACCTGTACGCATCTGCGAAGCAATTCAAAGATGTGTGTGAAGTCCCCAATCCGCACTGGGCCGGCGTGGGGACTATAGCACAAACCCTCTCGTGATGAGAGGAGGCCTGTGCCCAGCAGTGGGACGCAAATAGGCTGTAGTAGTAGTAGTAGTAGATTCTACTTAGTGTTTTCTAATCTTACCCCTAAACTTACTGTTTGTCATGAGCAAAAGTAGTTTGTTGCCTGTATGATTTGTCGTCACTAACAATGCTCGAACGGTATATACGATAACTGATGGAAAGCGGTCCCTTGCGGACACAAATCTTATGATTTCTTATTAAGATCTCGAATGCGTTGCCGAATGAGGCCTAAGATGGAATCCCTCTGTGCCAGTAATTTCACCGGCTGCCTTAACTCTTTACGGAAACACAACAGCCCGAGCACTGCTATAAAGTACCAACCCGGACGGAACTTGCACCAGGTCCTACTACTCCAAAAAACTATTTTTAATACAGGTGCTCAAAAAGTAAACATTTCGATACCTGTTTAACGTGCCAAAAGTTAGTCAGTACTGAACGAGCGCTTTTTGTTTTTCAACAGCTAGTGAGCGTGCTTAAAGTTGTTTTTTTACGAATTAGTGCGTAAAGTTTTTTGAGCTTCATCATGTTCTATTATTTCTTTTTTTTCCGCAAATGTATTAAAAAAATGACTATTATACATGGTGGGTCAGAAAATATGGCAAATAATTAACCTACAGTATCGGCTATCGATTCTAAGTATATTGTACAGGTCTTTAATTTTTTTTGAGTTGGTCTAAAAAAATATTTTGTATAGGATTCAGGCGTCGCTCACACAACCAATCCCATATACAATTTTTTTTTTTTACCAACTCGAAAAAAATTAAAGACCTATACAATATACTTAGAATCGATAGCCGATACGGTGGGTTAATTATTTGCCATATTTTCTGACCCACCGTGTATAAATTGTCATTGCGACGAACTTTTCACACTTGCATCAAAATGTACTATTGTCGTAATGTACTTATCATACCTTTGTGGCAGTCCGTTTGTAGTAATTCTTGATCTTGGTGCACATGCCGACTTGACTGATGAGTGGGGGGTGTTCCTCGCAGAACTCCACTAGTACCAGCTCGCCGTCGCGCCCGCTGAGGTCTTCCGGCGTTCGCATGAAGAATACGTCGCCACCGCCCGAGGCTAAGCGCTCGGCTTCGCGTTGCTATGAAAAATAGAGTTCAATATATATTGATGAAAAGACATATATATCATCCGGGGGCTGTCCTCTTCCCTATCCTTCTATCCCATCTTCCCTAATCCCATGTCCCCTATCCTCCCTTATCCCATACGCCCTATTCTCCTCTACTTTCGAGATCGTCAACGCATTGGAGACGCCTCCGGTGTTACAAATGTCTTTAGGCGAAGGTGACCACTTACCACCAGGTGGGCCGTCTGCCTGTTTATCAATATTTTTACATAAAAAATTTTTTTTTATATGTTTGACGAAGTCTGTTACGGATGCCGAATTTGTGTATGAGGTAGGGTAGCGTATTTATTTGACGAAACGTGTTGTGGATTATTTATTTATGTGCGGTCATTTATGACGAAGCATGTTGTGGATTAATTATCTATGTGGTTTTATTCATGACGAAGAATGGTGTGGATATTTTTAACCTGTATTTTTTATGCTTTTATATGTCATTAAAATTCTTTCTTTTTTAAAAAAAAAACGATGTGTTCTGTGACACTTAGAACACATGAAGTACATGGTAATAGAGGATAACAAATACATGGTAAAGATAAAAAATATCGCTGGTAACGAGAAAAGAGATAATTAATGCTGTACTGATCGCACTTAACTTGGCTAGCAAAGCAATAAATTATGATAATCCAAACTGGAAGGTGATTGGCAAAAATATTTATGGCTGATTATTCTTGAACCCTTAGGGAGCGCTGTAATGCTATAGCAGCAATAAGAACGTGCTCTAATTTCTTATGTTAATAATTCTTTTATTTTTTAATAATGTTTATGTATGTACTGCTCCTTGAATGTTTGGTGTTCAATAATGTATTGATGCGACTGGTAAGCTACCAATGCTTTAATTTCCTTTAGCGATAACATTCATGTATTCATATACTAAAGCTGCATACCTTGGCCTTCTTCTTGATATGCTTGATCAGCGGCTGGACAGGATGAGGCCCGTTGGCCGCCAGAGGCCCATAGGACAGCTTCCTCAGGGCAGGCCTATGGAAGGCCCGAAGGCGCGCAGGCCCCATATGAGTCTGTATGAACGGGGCCCTGAGTTCTACCACTGGAGTGCTATGTTGGATCAGCTGACCGCCGCCCACTTTGAGACGAGGGTTCTGGGACTTTGGCTGGTAGAAGCTGAAATATAAAAAATTGGTTTTTGAAAAATTCAAAAAAACAGTGTGTGAGTGACAGAAACCTAACTAAGTATACTTCACCTCAGAAATGATTTCAGCCTCAATAACATGGACAAGACAAAAATGTATCTAAGAAGTGGCTCCGGCCTTATCCAATATTGAACAGAGCATACCCAAATATGACGATGGCTAAGGCCTTTGTTTTTCCCCTATGGGATAAATGGAAGCAAAAAATGAATGTCTGAGGGAGTTGTCAAATATAAACCATTTTATTTTAGAAGGTGTGCAATTTTATAGGGAGGCGTAAAAAGACCAAATGTTTAAGCCGCAATATAAGAATGATTAATTAATGAGCGGATAATTAAAAGGTACGAATTGGGTCCATGTTGTCATTCAAGATTTAAGTGTACGATATTACGTCTTTTGTAGAAGCACAAAACGTTTGATTGGAACCTTTTCACTCTCAAGTTCAACAATGAATGTACGTACACGTCATTGGAGATATTGAAGGGATCCCGGTCGGGAGATTTTGGAGGCGGTGGCGGGGCGTCCTCTTGTAACACGTTGATCACACCAGCCTTCCCGAGCAGGATCTTGGACTTTTTCACGTGAGGATGGGGGATTTTCACCTTCGGTTGAGGTCCTCGTTCTAAGGATACAGATAAACAAAAAAATTTTTTAACTTCCCTAGACTTGGGGTGGTACAGTCAGCAGCAGAAGTAGATAAGCTGTCCAGGTGTTCAAAATGACCTACACACGACCTTATTCTAAAGACGTTAAGGGCGTGTGTAGGTCATTTTGAACACCTGGACAGCTTATCTACTTCTGCTGCTGACTGTAGTACCTGTACTGTACTATTTTTGTAATGGCAGGACCTGGTGCTAAGCCCATCCGGGTTGGTACCACCGTCTTACGAGCTAATCTGCCGCCAAATAACAGTGCTCACTCTCACACTGTTGTGTTCCGGTAAGGCGTTAAGGCAGCCGTATTATTTTCGTGAAATTACTGGCACAGAGGCATTCGAGATCTTATGATTTCATAGTAAGAATTTAGGTGTCCATGAACCGCAGCGACCGCTTACTATCACGTGACCTGTGTAAAATCATTTTTCTCGATGTACTTCATAAAATGATAACTGAGCACCGCCTACAGTGAAGGTCAGAGATATGTATCCGACCAAAGCGGCAAAATATTTACAGAGCACCTCTACTGATATAGCAATATTTTGACGCTTTGGCAGATTACATAACTTTTCCCTTGGCCATAACAACTTATCTCTTATACTCAATGTCCACTGCCAAAAGGTTGTCTGGGAGAGAGAGATCGCTCTATTAGCGATAAGACCGCCTGCTAATAGTTTTGAAATAAATAATTCTCATTCTAATATAAACATAACAACATGTTTTCCCAGTGTCCTGTCCTTTATTCTTATCTTTTCTCTCTATTGTGTGGTGTTTAATAAATATTAGTAAAGTACGTATGTATTTGGCTTCCTTCCCTCCTCACCTCTAGTAATCTTCGACGGGTCGACATCATCGGGAATACCCAGTATAATATTCTCGTCATTAGGGTCCAATGTGAGTATCTTCGGTTTAGGTATCGTGGGCATGTTCTCAGCGTCCCATATGACCTCTTCCTCCCAAGTGCCATAGACAAGTTCTTCGTTTTCCACGGGGAATATGCTGTACCAAGTGTTGTCTTCGCCGTCGGCAGATGGCGCACCGGGTTGGGATGCTGATGTGGATGCCGTTGATCTGATAGGAAAAACAAGTATTAGCTTGCAGCGGCGCCGGCGGTTGCGGCCGCGGGTGAGAGAAGCGTTTCACTGATTGCGACCTTATGTCTAGTAAAGTAAAGGTCATACGTGGCGGGTTTAGCTTGCAGCGGCGCCGGCGGTTGCGGCCGCGGGTGAGAGAAGCGTATCACTGATTGCGACCTTATGTCTAGTAAAGTAAAGGTCATACGTGGCGGGTTTAGCTTGCAGCGGCGCCGGCGGTTGCGGCCGCGGGTGAGAGAAGCGTATCACTGATTGCGACCTTATGTCTAGTAAAGTAAAGGTCATACGTGGCGGGTTTAGCTTGCAGCGGCGCCGGCGGTTGCGGCCGCGGGTGAGAGAAGCGTATCACTGATTGCGACCTTATGTCTAGTAAAGTAAAGGTCATACGTGGCGGGTTTAGCTTGCAGCGGCGCCGGCGGTTGCGGCCGCGGGTGAGAGAAGCGTTTCACTGATTGCGACCTTATGTCTAGTAAAGTAAAGGTCATACGTGGCGGGTTTAGCTTGCAGCGGCGCCGGCGGTTGCGGCCGCGGGTGAGAGAAGCGTTTCACTGATTGCGACCTTATGTCTAGTAAAGTAAAGGTCATACGTGGCGGGTTTAGCTTGCAGCGGCGCCGGCGGTTGCGGCCGCGGGTGAGAGAACTGCTGCGCGGTGCGACTGACAGAAGTCGGGACCCAGCCGGCCGCATTGCTTTTGCTGTTTAATCGAGCTAGCACCTGTAAAAAAGCAGTTTTTCACGCGACTCAATGTCAATACTAGCTGTAAAAATTAAAGGATAGGCAAATCAGCGTATGAAAAAAAAGACAAGTCCACCGGATTGGTAATTACTAAAGTTATAAAACATGTACTAAAAAAAGCTATCGCCGTAAGTATATCAAGTCAAATAGAAATTGCTTATCCTACAGCCATTAAATATGTTTTTTATGTCATTATGCGATACTTCCAGGTTCGTAATTTTCGACGGATTCAATGTATTGTCGTGTTATTTAAGTTTTGTTACATATTTTTGATTTGAATTCCCATAGTACAGGTAAAAAAGTTGAAGAATATTATATAAAAAAAAACAACTATCATACGATACATTGCTCACGTATACTCTATTTGGTTTCTAGGCTGGTGTCTATAACAACCTGCCCATCCATACCTTTTGTTTGATTTCACTGCCGTCCCATATGACATCATCCTCCCATTGTAACTGCGAGACCATTAGGAACGAATCTTCTGGAAAACCGCTGTCAGGACTGTCTATGTCCTCTCGCTCTTCTGTATTTATTTCTTCTTCTAACTTCTCTTTGCCTTCTGTATCGCGTTCAGGAGAAGGGGCCTGAAATACAAAGTTTGTCATTAAATTAGGTCATTTATCGCATTGCAAGCGTTAATATGCTCTGATGCCATGGTGTAACACCACATTTGTTGTATAATACATCTGTTTCTTCATGATTTTCTCTCGATTCCTATATTCAATTAACGCCGTCCTGGCCATGATAGCGGACAGGGAGGAGCCTCTATATTCGACATTGTTGTGACAGGCCTAGAAATAATAATAATTGTAGTGTCTATTTTTAATTGTATTGATTGTGTGTTTTCTATTATGTCATTGTATGAGTGAAATTACTCGAAATAAATGATTTTTATTTATTTATTTTAACTAATAATATTTAACTGGAATACAGTCTCGCCAGCATCTGTATAGCATTAATTCTCGTTAGACCTGTCACACAGCCGTTTGGCAGCCGCGCAGCAGCCCCACGGCGGTATGACAGGTCTTACGAGAAGTAATGCTATCCAGATACAGATTTTTAGATTTTACTGTAGGTATCTTTTTTTTGTTTTTATTGTATAAGTATGTTTTCTTTTGTATACTGCTTAATGGCTTTTTTGCGCCGCCACAACAATTTCTGTTTTGCCCAAAGGTTAACTGGTAGAGAATGCCTTATGGCATTAAGTTCGCCTTTTGTATTATTTTTTTATTAATGTGCAACAAAGTTTAAATAAATAAATACAGGCTTCCTGTAGCGTGGTGCTGGCATGGGTAGTGAGGGATACCTCTTTACTTACCTTGACTTTGAATCCGTAGTCGAATCCGTCGCCGGTTTCGGGTACGTTGAGCATGTCGTACCACACTTGGGCGGGCCCAAAACGCCAGTGCGCCGGCGTCGGTCGTTGCGACTTGTCGCCAGAATTGCTAGAGTTGTTATCGGTGTTGGTCTGCTGGTTTTCTTCCATTGGTCTGTGAATATACATATACATATTTTTGTAGGTAGCGGCAGATTTGACCAGCTTTGACATGCAATAAATGATTTATAATTTGTTTGTAAATATTTCCATGTATTTCTAATCTCTAAATGATAAATGTGCAGACGCCAGTGGCCCGAGACCGGTTTCAGTGGCGTAAGTTAGTCTTTACGCCACTACTGAACAGATTTCGAAACACCTGCGCGGATACAGATAATACATACATTGGCAACTTTCATCCCGGTATCTTACGGGATCGGGCAACATCATGAAGCCTTACACATAATAACAATAGGGATGACGACAGGGTGAAGAAATCGAAATTCTAATTAGTCCGTCAGTCAGGTAATAAAAAAATATTAGACACGTATTTTTTGTTTTATCAAATTAACAAAAAATTACTAAGTTAAAACGCATTAAAGTTAGAGGGTGGGGGCTAACTACATCACCGTTAGGTATAAATCGTACCTAACCATGACGTCACGCGACATTTCAATTCAATATATCTCCGTATAAGTTTGATTACGTGAAAAAAGAAAAATACGTGTCCAATACTTTTCAATAATCTTTCTGATAGACTAAGGAAAAAAAATGTCGTCATCCCTATAGGGTGTTATAACAAGGCATCCAACCCTACCTCAAGAACTTCTCCTCATCATCACTAGCGTACTGCGGCTCGAGGTTTTCCGACGGCGGCGCGGGAGTGTCGCTGCTCGTGCTGCCGCTGCGCCTGCGCCGGCGTCGCTTCTTCACGCCGCGCCATATCTGCGGCAGGCTGGACAGCTTGCCCGGCCCGAAGAGACGGGAGAACAGAAGCACCTGCAATATATTCACATTCATCCATATCCATACTTAATATTATAAAAGTGAAAGTGCGTTTGTATGTTCTGCCTTCGCCGAAACGACTGCACCGTTTTGGATAAAACTAGTTTTCACAAACTAAAATATAAGCCAGTCGAAACAAGAAGTACCGACACTATTGTCGTTGATTGGACATAGTCGTACGTGAAATCTAGCCAAGTCAGATCTTGATCTTGAAATACATCACAAGTGACTCGCAGAACTTGAGACCCATATATAGATCTCACCATTACAAGAATTGTCTTGGGGCTCTATTTGAAGTTTTAAATAGGGAAAGAGACATTCCCAATCCCTGCGCTCACGCGTCACGGCGCGCTAAGTTGAACTTTAAATCTAGCTGCGACGCGTGAGCGCAGGGATTGGGAATGTCTCTTTCCCTATTTAAAACTTCGAATAGAGCCCTTGTATTGGTGAAATCAAGCATGACACATCATATTGAACTTGGCTCTTATTTCACATTTATGTTTTGATGGGATTTTATTTTATACCTACTAAGCAGTAAGTTCAATCAAAGATATGTATCAGGCCAAAGCGACAAAATGTATCTAATGGCAAAATTAAAAACTGAACTCACTTTGTCAGGTCTAAAATCGGGAAACAGCTCGGTGACATCAGTGTTGGCGTATTTAGATGGCAACATCGCCGCTAGAGGTGTCTCTAGTTTCTTCGGGGTCTCCGATGTCTGGTGTTTTAGCGTCCTGTCTCTGTTACACATAGAACTATACTGATGTTAATTGCCATTTGCCACATTAAAGACGGGGGATGCCGGAATAAATTTCATTGTGAGTTTATACTGTCTCAGATTATGCGTGGAGTGGAGAAGAGACAACCATGAATTGATCCAAGCACAGTGCTATTGCTTCAATGGCCCTTAAACATGCTTAGCATGTTTGAGGTCAGATTTCGTTCTCAATTAAATTTTTAGTAAAACTTCATTCACTTATCAGAGGCTGCCTAGTAACCCACCATAAACACAAAATAAATTAACTTAAGGCTGTAAGAATATGGAAACTTACGGGACTGACGAAGGTGGTGGCATTAACCCCCCGTCCCCCTCCATGTCCCCCTCGTATCCATCGTCATTTTGCCGTTGCTCCTCTTGAAAGTAAGTTTCACCGTCATCCTTCCAATCCTTTTCATCTTTAAACTCACTCTGTGGACAATCACTTTTAATACCCACTTCCGAGTGTGAATTCACACTTTCAGAAGTGTCCATAGCCTCGTCCTCTGCCTTAACTTCTGTTTGTGTGTCCGACAGTGCATCTTGATTAGTGACAGTGTTTGTTTCCTAATGTTAACACAATTGTTGTTAGAACAGTGGGTATAAAATTAGAATCCATAAGCATAGAAGCAGTTTTGTGAATTAAGACATGCTTTTCCAACATTGAACATATAAAAGAGTAACCCAGGTGGTTGTTTATCGCAAACAATTGTGAAAAAACAGTGTTATTGGGTGCAATAATTTCACTGGAAATGTGGTATGGTCAACAAAACTCAATGAGTACTCTGTCCAGTGCTTAATCAGGTAATGGTCTCCAGACTTTGTAGCTTCTAAAAATAAGAATATGTGCATTTCCATGTTGTCTGGTAAGAGCATGATTTGAACAATAACAACAACAAAATTCATAATAATATCAGTTTGAGAAGAGTTAATAACTCTATTCTCAGTAATTAGCAATCCAATAATAATTAAATTTCCTAGACATTAGAATATATATGTTATTTACACACTTGAGTGGAGTTGGACATGACAACATGGTCAAGTTATGTTTCACTGCAAGTACTGCAACTACCTATTAAAAGTACTTCCTGAGTTTTATTTGTAGAAGTTAAAACAGAACCCTTTACCAAACCAAAAAAAACAACATAAATCGCTTCCGTAAAAAAAACATCTTCTTCCTACTACTTTAACATAGACCAACAAATTTCTACTTTAATAACAGCAACAGAAGCTCCTTGCTTATAGTTACTCTTACTTGTATGTCATCTGCAGCATCATCAATGTCAAAAAAATCAACAGCGGATGGACTTTTTACAGTGTAATCTGAAATAAAAAAGCACCTAATGGAGCTTAACATGTCATTTGACATTGTGATTGTATAGAACTTCACATTGTTGGTAGGCAATTGATTTGACAACTGGATCAGTTGATAGTGCTGCCTGCTGTTCCAATGGTCACAGATTTGATTCTAGCTAGGCGCTAATTTTGTGTGATGAGCATGAATGTTTGTACTTGAGTCATAGATGTTTTAGTATTTTGTAAATGTATGTATTTGTCTATATAAGTATTTATATCGTTGTCTAGGCCACATAGTACTAGCTTTGCTTAGTTTAGCGCTAGATCAATCTGTGTGAAATGGCCCAAGACATTTATTAATTTATTAATAATTATTTTGGGTGCCTAGTGCAATGGTCACAAGCACATATTATCAGACTATCTTTAAATTTTTTGTGTCTAAAGAATTGAGCTGAATTTGATGAAATAATTTAATAATTTATGGCAGAATAAAATAATTTACAATCAGTTATATATTACACTGCTGGGCCAGTGTAGGACATAGTCTTAACACTTTACAACAGCCGCATGTTGGCTTCTATCACTTCTATCACATCTTCAATCACTCCATCAAATGTAATTAGCATACATTATGCAGCTTGAGCTACATGAACAGGGGTCTGTTTATAACTATTGTTACCATGATTTCACATTGGAAAAGTGTCCAAATCACACTTACAAAGACGTATGGTTTACATTACGTACCCTTTTCCTCATCCTCTTTGACGGTCTCCTCGGCTTCGAGTACCTCTGAGAGCATTGACCCCAGCCCAAGCCTCGTCAGGGATGAGAGCATACGCTTGGAGTCTCCATCGAGCAATCCATTATCTTCCAACTGACCCCTCTCATCAATATTGCCGAACAGGAAACCAGTCAAATCCACCCCCTGATCCTGATCCCCACCTTCATCGCTGTCACACATGGCTTCGCTTTATATTTCAAGTCATAAATAACGACACATAATTATAACAAAACCTTTACACAATAATTAACACAAACAACAGCAAATAATTTACTCTGACTGACAGTGACAACCAACCAAGCTTCAATGGCGAGTGAATGGGATGGAAAGAACGAATGTTTTCAATGACAGCTGTCAAAAATTACATTTTGATTATGGCAACACAAGAAAGCTATTCAAGGCAATGTAATAAAACAAATACGATTGAGAACCGTCGTTGCAAGGAGTAGATGTATGACTTTTACGTTTCAAAAGCTACGTAAATATAGGTAATCAGTGGACATTATTTTACTGCTACCATGGGCATGTCTCGCTAGTTTTTCTAAAATACTTACATTTACGAAATATAACTTCACGAAACTACGCTCTGAGACGCTCTGTGACGCCAGTCCACGTCACGTGAGTCTTAAACATTACAAACCTTTTTTTTCTCTATTTATATTTTATCTGTAAAGATTGACAATATTATGTTGGTAGCTCTGTGACTTGTCTTATGGCGGCAAAAGACAACTTTCTTGTAATGAAGCATTTGAAGGGAGATTTTTCTAGACCTTATAAGGCAAAAACACAAAACAATAAAATAGTACATCATCATGTTGAGGAACAGTATCAGATGCTTCTTATATTCATATTCTTTACCTATTGGTAATCTACTAGTAGTAGGTAGACTATCAAATTTGGAAAGGAAAAATAAAGCGACGGTATAAAGAAAATACTTAGGTATTTAGGTTCTTGTTTGCCATCATGAGAGTAAGTATACATTTAATTAGCGAGCGGGTTACCTCTATTCTCTAGCTGTATTCGAACGCCTGCCCAGTAAATGTACTTATAGGGTGACGGCGCCAGTAATAGGCAGTGACTCAGGGATGAAAATAACTCTTATTTAAAAGGAGCTAAGTATCATACACCTGTTTGAAAACAACGAATTGTTCAGTAATAACGGTTACCGCGAAGTAAAAATCCCCCAGAGATGGGCCGAGACTTCAGAAATCATTGATTTTCGATTGTATCACTTTTATTTTGTAAAATTTGTTATAAATACACAAACGAGCACGCAGGCCACCCAGGTAAGCGGTCACTGCGGCCTATGGTCACCCAAAATCATAAAAGATCTCGAATGCGCTGCCTATCCAGAGGAGTATAGCACGACGTAACTTAGAAGGCGCGCGGATTAAGCAATAACAGACTCTGCGTTAACGGCTTAAGTGCTTCGCCGCGCGCCTTCTAAGTTGTGTTCTGCTGTACTATTAAATATTCTGTGTCTGAGGCCTAAGAATCATAAGATGGAAATGCCTCTGTGCCACCGGCTGCCTTTGCGAGCAGCTGCTATGCTGCTATTTGGCGGCAGGTTAGCAGGTAAGACGTGGTACCAACTCCGGACGGACCTAGCACCAGTCCTTACTCCGTACGTAAAAAGATTAACAAACAGGCAGGCGGCCCACCTGGTGGTAAGTGGTCACCGCCGCCTATAGACATTGGTAACATCAGAGGCGTCAGGCGTTGGCAACGCATTGGTGACGATCACGAAAAGCGAGGAGGATAGGGCGTATGGGATAAGGGAGGATATAGGGGACATGGGATAGGGAAGGGATAGGTCCCCGGTCCTCTCACTCACCGTATGAAACGCAATAGCGAAGCCGTGGTGGCCTAGTGGATCGACCTACCGCCTCTCATGCAGAGGATCGCGGGTTCGATCCCGGCTCGCACCTCTAAGTTTACTTATGTGCGAAATTCAATTTGAATTTACCACTAAGCTTTTCGGTGAAGGAAAACATCGTGAGGAAACCTGCACGCATCTGCGAAGTAATTCAAAGATGACTGTGAAGTCCCCAATCCGCACTGGGCCTGCGTGGGGACTATAGCTCAAACCCTCTCGTGATGAAAGGAGGCCTGTGCCCAGTAGTGGGACGCAAATAGGCCGTAGTTTTAGTAATAAGATAAGACCAATATCCTTTAAGTTCAAATAGTTACTTGCATATAAACCACTGAATATTAATATAATGTGGATAGCAATCTAGATATTTTATGTAACCAAAACAAAACGTATTGCTTTTTAATAAATGCGTGTAACAATGGAAGAAAAGCGGAAACGGTCCCGGCAGAGCTGTGTTACACAAAATGGATGAGTTTACAAAACTCGATCGATCGATAGAATAACAATTAGGGAAGGAGGACAATGAATAACTGAAAACTTGATAAATCATACAAATAGTACAAAATTATAGGCACTTTCTAATAACAGATAAAAGAAAAGGGCTTGGTGGTCAAATGAGCCCACAGACACTCATCCCGCGGGCTCAATTGCCCACTTTGTTTTTTTTTCGTAGATGACTCGACCCTCACTTATCGGATAACTCGGCCCGCGGGTTCACTTGACTACTCTTTTACCGGTAAGGGTCCACTCAGCCCGTGGGTCTAGTCAACTACTATTTTACCGGTAAGTGTCTACTCAGTCCGTTAGGTCAAAGGTGTGAATGTAGGTTAGGTTCGTTAGTTATCTATATACGCCCGAAGGGCAAACTACCTAGAAATAGGGGCCCCGCGTAGCGGGGACCCGTCGACCCAGTCACATTCCTAAGTCTTTGCATATTCACGGAGTGAGTGGACCCTTACCGGTAAACTAGTAGTCGACTGAGCCCGTGGGCTGAGTTGATCCTAAGCGGTAATTTAGGGGTTGAACGGGCCCGCGGGCTCAGTTAACACAGGTGCGTCAAGTCACCTATACACAAATTTATACGGTCAACTCAGCCCGCGGGCTGAGTGGTCTGTGGGCTCATTTGACCACCAAGGGAAGAAAAGACAGGTACGTTTAATTTTTCAGCATTCATGAGACATCCACTCCTGGATCTCCGGAACCACTGAACCGATTTTAATTTGAGTGCAGAAAGCATTGATCTATAATAAGTAATAACATATGGACGAACAGTGCCTAACATAATATGTCAAAATATATGGAGCAAACTGACATGAGAAAATACGTTCCAATGTGCTAATACCGCCTCTTTATAACGAGGCCAAACGGGTGCCCGAGCTATTCGGGCACCCGTTTTGACGGGGCCATTTTTCTCCGGCCGATTGTGAATCCTATGGCAGAAAAGTAGATAGAGCATTATTCGGAGCTACATATAAGCTGTTTGATTAAAAGCGGATAATTTAATATTCCACGCAGACGAAGTCGCGGGACACAACTAGTAATATAATAAAGCTAAAAGTTCGTGTGTTATATACTTATATGTTTGCATGTTTGTATGTTTGTTACTCAATCACGCTAAAACGGCTCGATCAATTTGCATGAAATTTGGCATACAGAGGCTATATTCGAAGTCTTAAATAGGGATCTCGCTGTTCCCTATAGGATCACTCACGCGTCAAGTTGAACTTTTAATCTAGCTGCTCATTAGAGGGACCCCGGAAAAGCACTTTGGATAGAAAATACCGGGAATCCCAGAAATTCCGAACAATTGCTGGAAAAGGTTTTAAAAGTATTCTGGAAAAAGAGCTTTGGAAATATAGTGTTAAATTCCTAGCAGACAAAGTCACGGGTGAAAGCTCGTAAACATAAATAAGTTTGGGGTCAAAAGTGTCTTGAAAATGTTCGTAATGTCTGTGGTGATGTACATAGGTACACATGACATACGCCCGATGCCATCCATACTAATATTATAAATGCGGAAGAAATGCTCTCTGTCTGTTACCACTTCAAGCTCCAACCGATTTACCGATTTAGATAAAATTTGGTATGATTATAGTTGGCGCGTGGAAGGACAAAGGCCTACCTACTTTTCATCCCTGAAAAGTCACAACGTTTTGCTTGACCCTTTATTTGTTTATTAATATTTAGTCTCGATGGCGACGAATTGTTTGGTCGCAGTAGAGTAATCAGCCCACTACTCGATACCAGTAAACAACCCATGATCTCCCCAAACGTTTTAGTTTACTGAAAATGGAATAATTATGGCAGCGAGTTGCCCCGTCGGCCACTAGAGACCGCCTCGTCTGCATTGTTAGCGGACCCATTTTGAAACAATACAAAATGAAATAAAAGCCTACATGAAAGTTTCATTGGGCACTGTTCAATAGGATACTTCGGGCATACACGAACCCAATTATAAAGTACAAGCCATCGTTGTCAACGTGGATAAAAATCAGTCCTATTTCAATAGATTTTTTGAAGTTTTTATAGTCTTATCTAGATACGTAGTCTTACGTATTTGTGTTTATTATTATTAAGCCTACTTAGGTAGGTATATTTATGTGTCCAATTTATTTCAAAATATAATGCAATAATGCCCACAGTGACAATAGGTAAATACATAGTCGGCTGGAGGATTTGGGATACTCCATACCTCCATAAATAGTCATATTATAAATTCGAAACGAATTCTGTCTGTTTGCTACCTTCTAGTTCCCTAAACGTACCTACCTAATAGTTCCTGCGGGAACGTGATAGCCGAATTCCATTCGGTTGAGCCACACTAGCTTCCGCCTGCGCCTTCCCCGAAGTATATTCATACCATAATTTATCTAAATCGATCCGGTGCTTAAGCGTGAAGATGTAACAGACAGACAGGCAGTAATAGTTACTTCCATATTAGCAAGCACCTACCTTTTGAAATTGGCATAGTACCTAATAATTAGCAGTCAGTAGTAGTAAACACATACCTAGTTGTAATCGTCGTTTGCTAGAAGTTCAAAAGCTTCTAGCAAACGATGAACTTTAAAAGTTTGTCAGAATTTCTCAAAAATGCTATGTAATGTTGCCATAACATCGCTAAAAAGGATCCAGTAAGTAGGTCATACCGAAGGCTTATTGGAAGTGTCCAGTAAATAGCGAGATTTTGAATTTGGAATCAATAATTGTCCAGTAAGTACGTATGTAATTCCATTACGTATCATGTTATTTGAATTTCGAAGCACATTTTTACATCGCCACCAACCAATACAAAGGATTAGGTGCTGAGGTCGTATATAAATTTAAAATAGATAAAGGATAAAAATTAATTACCTTGAACGACATTTCACTTTAAATTTACATATTTATTAAAGTATACGTACTTTTTATTTTGCACATGACAAAATGTTTCATTATATTCACTAAGAACAATAAAAAACTAAAATAGGTCAGCGCAATAGGCAGTACGTATAAAAAACACATGATCCAATATTTATAAAAAAAACCTATCGACAAGGTTTGTGCGCGGAACGTTTGCATGCTGCGTTTAATTCACAATTGTAGTGTGTAAAAAGGCGGAAACAGTTAAGATAATTGTTGACTTCGGAATACCTGTTTTATATTATAAAAAAGAGGTCTGAGTTAAAGTTAAAATCATGAACTTACCAATAAAAAATGAGATTGGCAACAGTGCAAGTAACTCAGTGCAAATAACTAAACGCAGTCTTTATAAAAAAAAAACGTAATGACAGTCGGCTAGGCGCTAGAGCTAAGGCGGGATTTTAAGTAAAACATATTTGGTTCGTGTTATTGAATACATTTTTGAATAAAATGAGTTCAAGTGAGTCAGATTCCAATATGGACGGCACTCCTCCTCACTTAAAAGCAGAGGCGGAGTTAGCCAAAAATAATTTACTTCCACCTAAGTCAAAGGAGAGATATTTAAAAAATTACGAAAAGTTTATTAAGTGGAAGGAAGACAATAAAGCTTATAATTGGTCAGAGAATGTGTTCCTGGCTTATTTTAACCATCTGCGCCAAATAATGCAGCCGTCAAGCTTATGGGCAGTATATTCCATGCTTCCTTGTGTAGTACTAGCAAGTGCCCAAATATGAATGTAACCTTCAATATTTCTTAAATATATTTTTGTCTTTTATTCGTGTTTCATTTTTGAGAAAAGCACTATACTTGCTTCGACCGTAAGAGCCATACTGGCCGCGTATGTAGCCGGACCTCGGCTGGCGCCTCGGTCCGTCAATATCATACTTGGCCAGTATAGCTTACTTACTGGTCTCTGCAGTAATGTACTATTACACTTAACTGCCACGTTTCATTAATTATGGACAAACTTGCTAGCATTAATAAAGCAACGCGACGAGTGCATGCTAGCTTCCTTTTAGGAAACCTAGTTCCATCCAGTGAATAATAAATTATCGTTATACCCGTATACCGGTATAAAAGTTAACCTAAGTACCTACATTTTGCATTTAGGAGTTTTTCTATTCTAGAAATGTGGCAAAATAGAAAGGCGTCTAATGATCGAAAGAGACAAGAATTGATTAATGTACCTAAATTGATCCGAAAATACTAGCTCCAGCCATGACAAATGGCATCCAAATCAAATTCATAATAGCCGTTTTAGCGTATTATGGGTTACTGATTCATCATTTTGAAAAAATAAGGATACTCCATATGAATACCTACCTACAGTCAGCAGCAGAAGTAGATAAGCTGTCCAGGTGTTCAAAATGACCTACACACGCCCTTAACGTCTTAAGAATAAGGTCGTGTGTAGGTCATTTTGAATACCTGGACAGCTTATCTACTTCTGCTGCTGACTGTACTTAAGTATTTTTTAAGCCGTGGTGATCTAGTGGTTCGCCCTCCGGCTCGGACATCTAAGTTGTGCGAAATTCAATTTGAATTTATCTCAGAGTTTTTCGCACGCATCTGCGAAGTAGGTACCTACCTAATTCACGGATGTGTGTGAAATCCCCAAGCGGCATTGGGCCCGCGTGAGTAGGTACTTTTGTATAGCCCAAAACCTCTCCTGATGAGAGGAGGCCTGTACCCAGCAGTGGGACGTAATATAGGATATTGTGGTGGTCCTTTGACTGACCTTGAAATGTCCTATTGATAATACGTGGAAGGTTTCGAAATACGAAACGAAATTCGAATTCAAAACAAAGATAAACTTCCGTACCGTACTTTACCTACTTATTAGAAATTCAAAACAAAGATGACCTATTATGCTTAGTATGATTACAAATTGACCTTTTATAATCAACGTCAAATATTGTGCTTATCGATTCAACCTACGTGACATTTAATCATGTTTAATTTTACTGCTTGTTCTTTTGACGTGCAGCGTCTTATAAATTGATGAACGCCGGCCGAATGGTCTTTTTTTGGCTGTTCCTTTAGACTTTTCCCCGATTTTTTTTTGTCTTTCCAAACCTTCCCTGAATCACAGGGAACAAAATAAAAGAATCAGCCAAATCGGTCCAGCAGTTCTCGAGCCTTAGCCAGACTAACGCACGGCGATTATTTTTTATATATAAGAAGACTAGCCGTTTGCCCGCGACTTCATCCCGCGTAGAATTAGAATTTGCGTACATACCTGATGATGATGGTTATATTTATAGAAGTATTGATACACTCGTTTGACCCATAGAAAGCCCGCTCCCGTAGAAATATCGAGATAAAAAGTATCCTATGTTATGCCCAGGGTCTCAAACTATCTCCATACCAGATTTCATCCAAATCCGTCCCGTCGTCGCGACGTGAAGGAAGGACAAACAAACACACTTTGGATGGCTTAGGATGGTTTCAGATATAATAAAAAGCAATATCTTAGGTGGTTATATGGTCTTTAATTCTAAGGTCTTAGACTTATCTTCATTAAAATTAAAACTAGAGCGACCCCTGAAAACAAAATCTTCATTGAAATCATTAGTCATTTTCAAGAACGTGAGTACGAAATACTTACATTTACCTTTATGTATTTTTACTCATACATTCATATACATAATTATATTTGTTTGCCCTTTAACTAGGGTCTTGAACTTTTGAACATAATATGTAAACATATTAAGTTCAGAAAAACTGAAATTTTACATTTTGCGAACTCTGTTCTCCATTAACGAATTCCTAATGTTTGTCTTTAGTACGTGTAACAGGGACATGAAAATAACTCACAGCTTTTGCTGATGCACACAAGTAATTTGTTTTTGTATTTTTACAATGTCCGTGGTGATCATGATCAATAACATTTCAGAGGGATAAATAGAAGTTTTTTCAAAAATTCATTTTTGGGACACGTTTTTATTGCTGACTGTACTTTTCTTTATAAATCTACCCTTCAAGAGAAATCAAACGAGCCTAAATTCGATGGGTTTATGTAGTTATATTACGGAGTTCTTATGGCCACCTTCCAGCTCCATCATCAGATCAGCTTCATCATCGGACTTCCGCAGCAGTGATCATCGGACTTCCGCTGAGAAAGGTCGCGTTGCTCTCGTACCTATAGTTCGTGCTCGAGTAAAGCGCTGACGCAGCGCCTGACACGCGCGACTCGCCGCGCCGCGCCGCGGCCGCGATGACCTAGTTATATCAGCATATAGTGAATCACGAAATGAATTTGTGTAAACATTCGTTAAGGCGAAGTTAAATAACAAAAAAAAATATGGCTGCACCTACCGGCACTATAACACTGATAACAGAAACTGAACATTTATTGTTCAATCACTTTAATACCGAACAGGCTGAACGCAAAAAATTGCAGAGCCTCGTTGAACAGCTTCAGAGCCAAATTGAGCAGCTCCAAGAACAACTAAAGGCTCATCAAGAGCAGTCAGAAACTGTTGATAAAAAAGACAGTAGCGAAAAGCCCCTCGAGAGTGTTCAGTACGAGACGGACGAAGAGGAGCTTGCTAAAGAAACAGAATGGGTCCGCCAAGTAAATAAAAAAAGGAAGTTAAACGCGTCACTCTCCCCATGTCAACAACAAGGACAATCCTCTAATGACAAAAAGGTTGAAAAATCAAAAATTAAAAAAAAACCTCCACCTCCACCTATAGAGGTAGAAGACGTAAAAGAATACCAAAAGTTCTATGATCTACTAACAGCGAATGTACCAAAAGATTCATTCATCATCAAGATGATGAAAGGAGATACCGTTAAAATAAACGCTAAGAATGAAGACTCCTATAGAGTCATAACAAAGCTGTTACATCAAAACAACTGCCGGTCACACTCATATGAAAATAAGCAAGACCGCCCCATTAGAGTTATGGCGAAGAATCTTCCATCCACTTGTGAGCCATATAGAATTGTACAGGATCTGACAGATCAAGGCCTCAAAACAGTAGAGGCCGTCAATAAACTCAGCTGGAGAACCAAGGAGCCTCTAAATATGTTTATGCTCTCTTTCGATAACACTGAAAATATAAATAATATCTATAACATTAAATCCATACTGGGATGCAAGGTGGAAATACAACCAATAAAAGTATCACGACTGATTCCACAATGTAAACGGTGTCAAGCCTACGGCCACACCCAAAAATATTGCTCCAAGGAGCCCAGATGTGTGAAATGTACAGGCAAGCACCTTACGAGAGAGTGCCAAAAGCCGCCAGAGGCTAGGCCTAAGTGTGTTCATTGTGGCGACCCACACCCTGCTAATTACAGGGGATGTATTGTAGCCAAAGAACTACAAAGCATAAAAAATAAAAAACTTAACAAAAAGACTGAGCCTGCTGTGCAACGTGCTCCGGCACAGGGTCTCGCTGTGCAACGTTCAACTGAAAATACTAAAAAGGTTAGTGCTAAAGTCCATCAAAATGTCAACGAAAATGTCTCCTTTGCACAGATGACAAAAATGCATCATCAGCCGCAAGCGCAACCAAAACCTCCTACAAATTTATATGAAAAGATCAACAAAATTCTTAACTTTATGTCCTCATTTGATGCGAGACTGAAGAAATTAGAACAGAACACAGTTCAGCCAAAGCACAATGCCTAAGTCACTAAAAATTATGGCATGGAATGCAAATGGACTCCTACGTCACGAAAATGAACTACAAGTAGTCCTGGTCACAGAAAATATTGATATTTGTCTGATATCGGAATCACACTTCACTTCCGAATCACATATCAAATTAAAAGGATACAGAATCTATCACGCGCTGCATCCAAATAACTCTCCTAGAGGAGGCAGTGCAGTTATCATAAAAGAGAATATCCACCACCATGAAGAAATAAAAATAGAAGAGCAAGATAAACAACTTGTGGCTATTTCTGTCAAAACCAAACGCTATCCAGTTATAATATCAGCTATATACTGTCCACCAAAATATTCGCTTAAAACAAACCAGTACAAAGACCTACTAGAGAAACTTGGTAATAGGTTCATTTTAGGAGGAGACTTCAATGCCAAAAATACTCACTGGGGATCAAGACTAACAACTACCAAAGGCAGGGAGTTACTATGCGCTAGTAGAGAAATGAAGTGTGACATTATCTCAACAGGGAAGCCAACCTACTGGCCTACAGATACTCAGAAAATTCCAGATTTAATAGATTTTTTTATATCCAAAAACGTATCTCGAAATTTTTTACACATTGATGAAGGATACGATATGAACTCGGATCATTCACCTATAATATTAACATTAAATGATGTCATCATGTTCAAAGAGAGCCTTCCAACTTTAGCCAATAAGAACACAGACTGGGATAGTTTCCAATCCGACCTGGATTCTGTAACAGACCTCCAAGTGCCTTTAAAAGATAAGGAACAGCTGGATCTAGATGTAACGTTATTTATTAGAAATATTCAACAATGCGCATGGAAAAACACTCCTGAATTGAAGTATACAACCAGAGGTGAGAAATATCCCCAAGAAATTCGAAAACTCATAATTGAAAAGAGAAAACAAAGACAAAAATGGCAACGGCACAGATTTCCCCCAGATAAAACATTACTAAATAACCTAGCAAAAACGCTTAATAGGAAAATAAAAGCATTCCATGATGAATCAATGAGTAACCGTCTAAGTCAACTAACATCCGATCGATCAACTGATTACTCCTTATGGAAAGCAACACAAAATTTGAAGAGACCCATCATGCAGGTACCACCGATAAGAGAAGAAAACGGTCGTTGGGCTACGAATAATGAACAGAAAGCAGCCAGATTTGCACAACACCTTGAAAAGATTTTTCAACCTAATGATGCAGAAACTAATTATCACTTATCGAGTGAAATATCTCAAAATGAGCTAGAAATAAGACTTACTACACCAAGAGAAGTCATAAGTGAAATCAAACATCTAAAACGGAAGAAAAGCCCTGGGCATGATCTTGTTACTGGGGAAATTTTGCAACATCTCCCTCGTAAGGCTATTGTAAAACTAACTACGCTTATTAACGCGTCATTTCGATTAAAATATATTCCTGATATATGGAAGTGTGCCGAAGTTATCATGATATCTAAGCCCGGGAAACCGCCTCACGAAGCAACGTCGTACAGGCCGATATCATTGTTGCCAATTATGGCAAAGCTATTAGAAAAAATATTCTTGAAAAGAATCAAGCCGATTATAGAGGAAAAAAATCTTATTCCCGACTACCAGTTCGGCTTCCGAGAGAAACATTCTACCATTGACCAAGTACATAGAATTACAAACATAATCGAAAAATCATTAGAAGAAAACAAAGTCTGCTCAACAGTTTTCCTGGACGTAGCACAGGCTTTCGACAAAGTGTGGCATCAGGGTCTCATATTCAAACTAAGAAATAGTCTCCCAAAACAGTTTACGGATTTACTGGAATCATATATCTCAAATAGAACATTTCGAGTAAGACATGAGGACTGCTATTCAGAACTGAAAGAAATAAAAGCTGGAGTACCGCAAGGAAGTGTATTAGGCCCGGTCCTGTACCTATTATACACCAGAGATATTCCAGAGTTAGAAAACAATACCATTGCAACCTTTGCAGATGACACAGCCATTCTTGCGACAGGTCATACTCACCAAGAAGCAGTGGAAAAGGTCCAAAGCGCTGTCAATAATATCTACGATTGGACAAAGAGATGGCGAATAAAGTTGAATGAATCTAAGTCGATTCATATTGATTTCACCAACAAAAAAACAAATTATAACCCGATTTATATAAATAATCAAACAATACCCTATGAAAACACAGCGAAATATCTGGGAATGACACTTGATGCAAAACTACGCTGGAAGGTGCACGTCAAAAAGAAGCGCGATGAATTGGAAATCCGCTACAGAAAGATGTATTGGCTGCTAGGAAGAGACTCTTCGCTGTCAGTACACAATAAACTGCTGTTATACAAGCAAGTCCTCAAGCCAGTGTGGACTTATGGCATACAGCTTTGGGGCTGTACCAAACACAGTAATGTTCAGTTAATCCAACGGTTCCAAAACAAAGTTCTCAGAGCGATTGTAAACGCTCCGTGGTACATCCGAAATGACGACCTCCATCGGGACCTAAAAGTGGACCTCGTTGCTAGTGTTATAAAGAAATACGCCGAAGTCCACGAACACAGGCTTCACCATCATGTGAATGTCGAGGCCATCCAGCTCCTCGACAACACGGACTTACAGAGAAGGCTGAAAAGGACAAAACCCTTTGAGCTAGTTTAGTGTAGTGATAGAGTAACTAGTGCGTGAGTGCTACTTATAAAGAACACAAGAAAAACGTGACTTCTCCTTAATAGAGACAATAAGAAACGTGTTAATGAACACATTCTTAGTAATATTTTCTTTGATAGTTTAGGTTAAACTAAAAATGCTTATTAGTCTTAAGACTAGATTGTATTCTAATGAGTTATGTTTGTAAAATAAAGTAACTCTTTTAACAAAAAAAAAAAAAAAAAAAAATCAGATCAGCTCCACGTCATCATAATATTTCATTGTCACGTGATATACATATTCGTGCAACATTTCAGCTCAATCGGAAAGTGGGTCAAAATTAACTTGCAAGATTCCATTAAATAGTTACAATACAGGGCGACCTAATAAAAGCGTGTTAAAATAGTTATTTGTGCAACAAGAGAGCAAAATTGTTTTTTGCTTCGAGTGCCATGTTTGAGTCATGAGCTAGCGAAAGATTCTATAGTTGAATCACGAGCGTCTAGCGAGTGATTCTAATTTAGAATCTTGAGCTTAGCGAAGGACTCAAAAGCACGAAATAAAAGAAATTGCTCTCGAGTAGCACATACAATTTTTCACCTCAGTAAGAACACATAAAAGGTACTTGCAAAGAATACTTACATCACGAAAAATATGAAATAACATTTCTTCTTCACTCCTTTCACGCAAATTATTACTTAAATTTCATGTTTTAAAAGAATTACTTTAAAGTTAGCTGTCGAAAATTAAGAAGAAAGACATGATTTGACATGAAAGAATGGCGGCAATTTTCTAAACGTATGTTCGAAAACTAGAGTAAGTACAATGATAAATTTCGAATTTATTCGGTAATATTTGAAAACTTTAAGTTTACTTTGAATTAAAACTTTAGTTTAAAATGATTACAAATAACATAATTATATAAAATATAAGTCATTTTAAAAATTGCAAGATTTTCAGAAGGTAAAATCAACGTATAAATTTTAATGCTTAAAAATACACGGCGGTACTGATGCATTGCGCGTACCTATCCGAACGTTTCTACCTAGATGCCGCAGTATGAAACGACCATTCCCAGTTATCAAACTTAAAAAAAAAGAAAAAGCGCGGGAACGATTTCACTACATTTTAAGAAGTTTTTTATTCGTTTTGTTTTTAAGTGGGTACTTTTATTTGTTTATTCTTTGTATATTACTGAATAATTTTGATCTAGAATAGTAAATTGATCACATTAAACTAAAACATGACACTGAGGCTGCATGGCTTAGGCCTTTGCCTTTGCCTGATGGGATAAATGGACTAAAAAAAATAACAAATTAAAAAAGTACTTTGTTTCACTCAGTGAAACAAACACGATTTTGCTCACTGATTTCTGACAGCAAAGTCTACTTGTTCGAGCTGCTGAGGTGAAAACTAAATTAAATGAAAGTCCTACAGACATATTTACGTTTATTTCTCCACTTACTCTTACAATGATGAAGAAGCAAACAAAAAACGTACTTAGATACTTTAATCTGAATAATGAATCAACTAATTTCCACCGCAATCGCCGAAGCTGTGTGCAGTGCAGATGTACTGTAAAAGATAAATAGAAAAGTTAACATTATCTCGCACGTAAAGTCTAGTTCAAACAGGCTTGCACGCGATGCAAATTATACGATATAATTTGCAAGGACACTTTCAAAAACGTTGTTTACTCTGACTAGTTATAATTTTCCAAAAAGCAACAATAGTTATTTGTTATGCAAGGCTGCAAAGTTGTTGTTTGCTGTGAGTGCGTGATTGAGACCCGAGTGAACGAAGGATTCTAGGGTTGAACCACGAGCGAAGCGAGTGGTTCAAATATAGAATCCTGAGTGTAACGAGGGTTTCAAGGCACGAGACAGCAAACGACTTTGCTGCTGAGCGCAACACAAAATTTTTCACCTCACGCGCGATTTTTCGGGAAGAAGACTTAGTTCGGCGTCACGTACAGTTTGTGCTAACTCTGGAGGAGTTAAATTCGTATCTTCATTGCTAGAATCGATCATCATCATCATCATCATCATTTCAGCCGATAGACGTCCACTGCTGGACATAGGCCTCCCCCAAGGCGCGCCACTCAGACCGGTCCTGTGCCACTCGCATCCACCGCGTTCCCGCGACCTTTACAAGGTCGTCACTCCATCTTGTTGGAGGCCTACCGACAGCTCGTCTACCGGTTCGCGGACGCCACTCCAGGACTTTCTTGCCCCATCGGCCATCAGTCCTGCGAGCAATTTTCCTTATTACTTCGTATAGGTATTCTAAATTACAAAACCAGCAAACTAAAACTTTTTTTTAAATTTTTTTTAATGTTTTTTTTCCGGAGGTTGCGTTCCAAATCACTCCTACTCATACTTCAAGATTCAATTATTCATTGAATACAGTTAAAATACACACATATTTAAGTATTTTTGTGATAAAACATAGTGAAATAATGAAATACATCTGAAACGGTGTATTATTAATATAATTTTATTAATGACTAGCTTCTGCCCGCGACGTCGTCCGCGTGGAATTTGTTAATAGCCTTCCCGCGGGTACTATGCATTTCCTCGGGATAAAAAGTAGCCTATATGTTGACCAGTGTTATAAACTACCCCCATACCAAATTTTGTTTCAATCCGTCCAGTAGTTTTCGAGTTAAATCCGGACATACATACATACATACATACAGTATTTTTTTCTAAAAATCGTTATTTTGTGTTCAGTATCGTTCATATAGTCCCTTTGACTTGATAGTTTCTTTTAATTTTCAATTTTCAGCCGCGACTTCTCCAGAATTATTATTTATTATATGTATAGATTTTTCCTTTTTTTTCTCGGATTCATTAATCTCTTTTATGAATAAATAGTTTAGTGCCAAAATTCATTATTTAGGTAATATCAGACTGGTTTAAAGAATGTTTTAGGGAACTCATCAATCATTTCCTTTTTACTGGACAATAGGCAGGTAATCTAACAGTAGGTAATCTGCATAACGTGTTTCTTGAAAGTGTTTGTAATCTAGGATTATAATTTAATTTTTCCCGTTCCCGTGGGAATATCGGGAAATCCTTTCTTAGTGCTCCCCTACGCTCCCCAAGGACCCTGCATGCCAAACTTCAGCTCTCTACGGTGATCCCCGCGACCTAAACATTAAAATGTAAAAATCCCATTTTTTCTCGTTCCCGTGGGAATTTCGGGAAGTCCTTTCTTAGTGCTCCCCAAGGAACCAGCATGCCAAATTTCAGATCCTTACTATGTTTCCCGCGACTTCGTACGCGCCTAAAAATTTAAATGTAAAATTCCCTTTTTTCCCCGTTCCCGTGAGACTTTCGCGAAATCCTTTCTTAGTGCTCCCCTACGCTCCCCAAGGAACCTGTATGCCAAATTTCATCTCTCTACGACCAGTATTTTCGGCTCTGCGTTGATATGTCAGTCAGTCAGTCAATCAGTTTCTTCTTTTATATATTTAGATAGATAGATAGCTGTTTCCCGCGACTTCGTACGCGCCTAAACATTAAAATGTAAAAATCCCATTTTTTCCGTCCCCGTGGGAATATCGGGAAATATTTTCATAGTGCTCCCCTACGCTCTCCAAGGAACCTGCATGCCAAATTTCATCTCTCTACGATGATCCCCGCGAGTGCTCCCCTACGCTCCCCAAGGAACCTGCATGCCAAATTTTGGCGTTCTACGACCAGTAGTTTCGGCTCTGCATTGATGTGTCAGTCAGTCAGTCAGTCAGTCAGTTTCTTCTTTTATTTATATATTTAGATAGTTAGATAGCTGTGTCCCGCGACTTCGTACGCGCCTAAACATTAAAATGTAAAAATCCCATTTTTCCCGTTCCCGTGGGAATATCGGGAAATCCTTTCTTAGTGCTCCCCTACGCTCCCCAAGGAACCTGCATGCCAAATTTCATCTCTCTACGATGATCCCCGCGACTACGTACGCGCCTTAAAATGTAATAAACCCATTTTTTTCCCGGTCCCGTAGGAATTTTGGGAAGTCCTTTCTTAGTGCTCCCCTACGCTCCCCAAGGAACCTGCATGGTAAATTTCAGCTGTCTACGACCAGTAGTTTTGGCTCTGCGTTGATATGTCAGTCAGTCAGTCAGTCAATCAGTCAGTCAGTCAGTCAGTCAGTTTTTTCTTTTATATATTTAGATAGATAGATAGCTGTTTCCCGCGACTTCGTACGCGCCTAAGCATTAAAATGTAAAAATCCCATTTTTCCCGTTCCCGTGAGAATATCGGGAAATCCTTTCATAGTGCTCCCCTGCGCTCCCCAAGGAATCTGCATGCCAAATTTCATCTCTCTACGATGATCCCCGCGACTACGTAAGGGTTTTAAAATGTAATAAACCCATTTTTTCCTGTTCCCGTGGGAATTTCGGGAAGTCCTTTCTTAGTGCTCCCCTACGCTCCCCAAGGAATCTGCATGCTAAATTTCATCTCTCTACGATGATCCCCGCGACTACGTACGCGCCTTAAAATGTAAAAAAACCATTTTTTCCCGTTCCCGTGGGAATTTTGGGAAGTCGTTTCTTAGTGCTCCCCTACGCTCCCCAAGGAACCTGCATGCCAAATTTCAGATCTCTACGATGTTTCCCGCGACTTCGTACGCGCCTAAACATTAAAATGTAAAAATCCTTTTTTTTTCCCGTTCCCGTGGGAATTTTGCAAAATCCTTTCTTAGCGGATGCCTACGTCATAACATCTACCTGCATGCCAAATTTCAGCCCGATCCGTCCAGTGGTTTGGGCTGTGCGTTGATCGATCACTATATCAGTCAGTCAGTCACCTTTGAGTTTTATATATTTAGATGATATTAAGTAAATTGAACCTTTATTTTAATAAAACTCTCACGACGAATTGCGTTTCAGAACGTATCGTTGTTTTTTTTATTGTGACAGTGGCGTCATGCGTCGTTCGAATTTCAAAAACACTTTCCACGCTAGCGGATAAAAACAACTTTTGCGCTCGGATATCAAGCTGCAAAACGACCACTTTCGAGCCAGTGAGGTGAAAAATGGTTTATACTCGGTAAGGTAAGGGTACTCGGTAAAAAGCGGGCGGTACAAGAGTGGGGAGTGGTTTTACCTAAAGTTCTTTACTTAGGTGCCAGTATTTTTTTTTATCTGAAATTCATGGTGGTGGTGGGCATTCCATCTTTAAGATCTTATGCGGTTAGTTGACAAAGTAGGTACCTACGCCGTGTATTATTGAAACTCTCAGCGCCGCGTGTTCGAAATAGTGCATAAATTTGTATTAGGGGCGGTAAACGAGGAATTGTAGTCGAGAGCATTTATAAGCCCGAAACCGAAGGTCTTTAAAAGGGCTCGAGACTGCAATTCCAATACCGCCCGTGATACACACAATGTTTTTCATCACACTAGCGAGGAAAATAAAGGAAATATTCACTAGGATGACCTTTAAACTTGTAGGTTATTCGGCAACGCGAACAAACCTTTTTTGTTTATTTTTAAATATTCAATTCGTACTGGCCACTAACATTGGTGCGGCCATTTGAGTATAGTTTTACTTTTTATTTTCTATTATGTCGAAAAAAACAATTGAAAACAAATATATATTGGGGCCCGTGGGCTCATAAGAAATTTCGAAAGCCCGTGGTCTTACTATGGGCTTTAAAGACCGCGTCGCCTGCCTGTAATGACACCGTTTTTGAGCAAGTGTGATGAAATAGTTATTTGTTATGCAAGGCTGCAAAGTTGTTGTTTGCTGTGAGTGCGTGATTGAGACCCGAGTGAACGAAGGATTCTAGGGTTGAACCACGAGCGAAGCGAGTGGTTCAAATATAGAATCCTGAGTGTAACGAGGGTTTCAAGGCACGAGACGGCAAACGACTTTGCTGCTGAGCGCAACACAAAATTTTTCACCTCACGCGCGATTTTTCGGGAAGAAGACTTAGTTCGGCGTCACGTACAGTTTGTGCTAACTCTGGAGGAGTTAAATTCGTATCTTTATCGCTAGAATCGCTCATATTTTCTTTATTACTTCGTATAGGTATTCTAAATTACAAAACCAGCAATCTAAAACTTTTTTTTTAATGTTTTTTTTCCGGAGGTTGCGTTCCAAATCACTCCTACTCGTACTTCAAGATTCAATTATTCATTGAATACAGTTAAAATATACACATATTTAAGTATTTTTGTGATAAAACATAGTGAAATAATGAAATACATCTGAAACGGTGTATTATTAATATAATTTTATTAATGATGATATTAAGTAAATTGAACCTTTATTTTAATAAAACTCTCACGACGAATTGAGTTGCAGAACGTATCGTTGTTTTTTTATTGTGACAGTGGCGTCATGCGTCGTTCGAATTTCAAAAACACTTTCCACGCTAGCGGATAAAAACAACTTTTGCGCTCGGATATCAAGCTGCAAAACGACCACTTTCGAGCCAGTGAGGTGAAAAATAAATTACATATTATGTAGTTAACTACGTACCGAAATTAGTGGGCCCATTATACTGTCCATGTAAGTGGTTACGAACGCACTGGCTTCATCGCCGCATGTTTTTGCCTTTTCTCTCAAACATGTTATGAAAGTTTTGTGAGAGCTGAAAAAAAATATACCTTCAATGAGATAACTCTTTGTTAGTTTGTTAATGTTGGCAATAAAGAAGGATACCATAATTAGGATAGAATACTAGTCCACTTGAGATAAAAAAAACATATTCACATTGCTGGTTATAGTTATTAGGATATTATTATCTATTACCAGCGGAAATCAGATGCATTCATAAACTCACTGAAAAAACGAAACTTGCGATCATTTGTGACGAAAGAATATATTTATTAAAAGTTACCAGCACAAACTCTTCGTGTAATCTTGGACTTGGCTGGTGATTGTTTGGGTCTGCCGTTGTCTTTTTAGAGTCGACACAGTTTCTTCGTACTTTGCGTTACACGCCGTAAGACCTGGTAAAGTGGTCTTCAGGCAGCTTCGGTGATTGAAGAATTTTGTTTGATCCGGTCCAGGCTTACACAAAGCGTTGACTGCCCCGCGAATAGCTCTTATGTACTCATTGTAGTCCTGAGTAAGGCTTGCGTTCTGCCGGCAATTCTCATCATAGTTGTCAATGCATGTTAGTCCTGATTGGATGTTCCTGCGAAAAAGAATGAAGGTAGGTATTATTTTGTAGAGACAAAAGTCAGTTAAAGTGATATTACGAGTAGTCAGACTAATAAAAGATTTAAATACTAGCTTCTGCCCGCGACTTCGCCCGCGTGCAATTCGGTTATCGCGCTCCCGCGGGAACTATGCGTATTTCCTGGATAAAAAGTAGCCTATGTCCTTTCCCGGGACCCCATCTATCTCCATGCCAAATTTCATCTCAATCGATCCAGCGATTGAAGCGTGAAGAGGTAACAGACAGACAGACAGACAGAGTTACTTTCGCATTTATAATATTACTAGCTTTTGCTCGCGACTTCGCCCGCGTGAAATTCGGTTATCGCGTTCCCGCGGGAACTATGCGTTTTTCCGGGATAAAAAGTAGCCTATGTCCTTCCCGGGACCCGAACTATCTCCATGCAAAATTTCATCTCAATCGGTCCAGCGGTTGAAGCGTGAAGAGGTAACAGACAGACAGACAGACAGACAGACAGAGTTACTTTCGCATTTATAATATTAATATGGATAATATGGATACAAGTTTATTTTTTATTTTTTTCGCGAGCAACACATCGCCTTGACTACAATAACATCACTCACAATACAATTCTAATGAAATCAACTTTTACTTAGACCTAAATAAGCTAATCGAAATAACATTTCACAGCCTCTCCTGGTGATAGTTGTGTTGTGTGATCATTCTGTGTTACTGTCTCGTGTGATACCTAACCACGTTAATAAGACAACTAAGTATATTATAAAACTATGAACTTAGTGCGCATCATCAGCGCACATCGTCATGATATTCTGAACAATAAGATCACGAGCATTTGTAAAAGACTTTATTCATTTCTTAAAGATTTCATCAAAATCTTACTAATATAATAAAGCTGAAAGTTTGGATGTTTGGAAGTTTGGATGTTTGTTACTCAATCACGCTAAAACGGCTCAACTTATTTGCATGAAATTTGGCAAACAGATAGTTTGTAACTTGAAATAAGCTATAGGCTACCTATTATCTCGGAAATCCCGGAAAAATCTCGGAAACTTATTAGAGGCACCCCGAAAGAGGATTTTGGATAGAAATTCCGGGAATCCCACAAACCCCGTAATCCCGGGAATCCCGGAAATCACGTAATCCCGGAAAAGGTTTTAAAAGTATCCTAGAATAAAAACCGGCCAAGTGCGTGTCGGGCCACGCGCAAAGTATAGGGTTCCGAAGTTGACGATACCCATTGTACCTTTCTAAGACTTATTAGCATCTAGCTAGCCTGTGGTATGTATGACGTGCCCGCCCGACGCCCCTGCCGCTCGAGAAAAATCATTGGTTTTTTAATCATTTCATAAGTTAGTCGACTATGACTCGTAAGTTTGTACAGCCTACTAAGCTGTGATAGTTTTCCTTTCAACTACGTTATATATGCCACAACCGTGATTTTTTTCAGCCATCCAAATACCACCATTTAGCTGGTAGGGGGGGGGGGGGCACGTGACTCTAACAAAAAATAGCAATTTAAAGCTTAATATTTCACAAACGCATCACTTAATCAAAAAATGGTTTTAACAAACCCACAATATTTTTTAAGCCATTTTCAACGACATATGCCGCACTATGGGGTACGCAAGAAAAAAAATTTACATCCCCACTTTACGAGTAGGGGAGGTAACCCTTCAAAAAAATATATTTCAAAATTTTACTGTACCACTTTGTCAGCGTAACTAATAATATATGTATATTCATGCCAAATTACAGCTTTCTAGGACTAAGCATCTCCGAGCAATAGTGCGGACAGACGGACGGACGGACGGACGGACGGACGAACATGGCGAAACTATACTATAAGGTTGACTTCGGAACCCTAAAAAGGGCTTTGGAAATATAGTGTTAAATTCCCTTCAGACGAAGTCGCGGGTAAAAACTCGTATATACATATTAAACTCACGTGCACGCGTGGTTGAATTCATCTCCAGAGAAGCCAATGGGGAATTGGGGAAAATCGGAGCTCTTTAGTAGCTGCATACATCTCTCCCTCAGCCCTTTACAAGGATCTTCAACCACATCTAAAGAAGAAGTAATTGCCTAACATATCACTATATTCGAGTAGAATGAAAAATTTATACTACTATTCAAGTCGACATCTCTGTAATCTTTAGGTAACTGTTAATTCAAGACATTTTTCATAATTATTATGAAACGCCAAATTTAAAACTTACCAGCAGCTGCTATCGCTAAACAACTTAAAAATAAAAGTAGCATTTGCGGAGCCGTATTATTCATATTAAATTATTTATTAAAAAAAAAACGGAATAGCAACGACCTAGTAAAAACGTGATCTCGCTCTGAATATCTTGCCTCAAATGGTCTCGATTTTTAATAAACAAAAGCAACATTGGGTAGGTAACTATTTCTGTTTTGGGGTTATCAGCATTGATAATGAACCTTTAAAAAAATGTAGTCTGTGTAGTCTTTTCTGTTCATCATAATAACTAATTTATTTCATTAAACAGAGCTTTTTCGTATACCTAGCTTTGTCGCGTAATTAAAAACTTGCATTAAAATGTAGGTGAGCAAATAAAAAAACAATCGTCAAAATGCGGTCAATAGTTTCGCAGAAATAAGTGGACCAACATACAAACAATAATTACTAAAGCATAAACATTTTTAATTTTGTGACTGTGAAAACAACGACTCAGTCTCCTACAAACTCTAATACTCTAATACTTCTATTACCTAATCAGCGTTTTAATTTTCTTGCCTATGTTTTCACTACCAAAAAAGTAGGTATTATTACAATGTAATAATACTTTTTTGGCAGTGCAGCACTAAAATAAAATGAGTTCAAAAGGCGGACTTAGGATCCAATGTCATTATCTACCAGTCACAAAGTCATAGAAGCAAATAGGAAAATATTTAAGATGATGCAAATTGAAAGTAAGAAGAATAGAACAGATGAGAGATCATTTGATACAAAAAAGTAAGTAGGTATTCGAAATCGCGTCGCGTGAACTTTAAGCAGCCGGATTTAAAGCCTTAGGCAACCGGGAGATCCCTATTTAAGACTTCGAATATAGCCCCTGGCTAACGCAATACCGCTGCTAATCATAATGCTCCCAAGTGCATAAAATCGGAGATAAGAGTAGTTTAAAGTTACAACCTATAATCAATGTAACTACTTGAAATAAATTATTGAAAACAAACATGAATATCAATCTCAAATATTTCGCCTGGGCATAATATGTTTGCAATACATTTCTGCCTTGATTAAAATTGTTAGTAAATAATGGTCAATTTATTTTTAATTAGAATTAATTAAAACCATTTGAACTTAATTACCGATAAAACATTTTTTTGCTTCTTTTACGGGCCACACCGTGTATACTTTACCTAACCACCACCACCACCAATGTAGTAGGTAAATCAAATAAAGTTGATTCACAGACTTCTCCATTTGGCATAAAATTTGTTTATACTTACACGAAAATAAAATGTAAACTGTAAGTGATATAAATACTTACTGCAATGCAACTTCGGAGCGCTGATTTGAAGTTGGTTGCTCATCAATTTGCAAGGCGTGATATAACGATGAATAAAATAACGTTTTTTTTATACCAATGGTATAGGCATACGAGCGCACATCCCACCTGATGGTAAGTGGTCACTGCGGCCCATGGACACCGAAATCCTATGAACCCCCATTAAGAGACCATAAGATCTCGAATGCGTTGCCTACACTGAGGCCTAAGATGGAATACCTCTGTGCCAGAAATTTCACCGGCTCCCAGAAACATCACATCAAATGGATCTCCCGTTAAAAGACGTGTCTTGTCGAGTCAAGTATATGCAGATGACGCCGACACAAAGTGCTCGGATGATTCAAAGGAACATGCAAATTAGTTGAACAGCCTGTACGAGTAGGCAGGCGTCTCGGAGCTTCTTTTTGATTCATTCGCGCGGTTAACGTTTCCGGAAGTTGATACGACGTTAATCTTTTATTTTCTTTCATGTGGTATTAGATCCACTTACACAGCAAAAATAAAAAAATACTAGCTTCCGCCCGCGACTTCGCCCGCGTGGAATTCGGTTATCGCGTTCCCGCGGGCTATGCCTTTTTCCGGGCTAAAAAGTAGCCTATGTCCTTCCCCGGGACTCCCAACTATCTCCATGCCAAATTTCGTGTAATTCGGTGAAGCGGCTAGCATTTCTAGGCAGAAGCCACATCACATTTTAATACTAATTACATATTTTAGATAGTATTAAAACGTATAGCATATAACTATAAAGTTATGCTGTACGTAGGACAAAATGGTGAATTAAAGTTATTTGCATTAAGGACTTAGTAATTCTGACTTTTAATGTGAATCTGAAGCACCTTGACTGACTGAAAGCTTAAAAGGAAAAAACACTGAAACCAAAGTAATTAAATTACTACGGTCATAGGCAAGTGCTTATTAATTCGTTCAGAACTAGTTATATCTGCTTGCATCAAAGTTACTTCTTAAAATGTTAATAGGTACCTACCTACTTACTCTTAGTGGATAGGTACGTTCTAAAGGTCGATGAAAAGTTGTCCCCTGGGATGCGATAGCTACATTTTTGACCGTGGACAATACAGTACCTAACTAGTTAAATAATAATTATTATTTTCCATGTTGTTCAGATTATTAATAGTGTTGTCTGTAATATTAATTTATTATAATCTAAATCGCTTGAGCGTTTTGCGGATTTGTGCCGAACCGGGACTTAGCGGGGGCTTAGCGGACCACAGGGCTCCTGTACACGAGACGAGATGGATTTCGGTGTGAAACTAAGCAATTGAGTGTTGGAATATTGTAATTGTTATTTCCGTATCATAGTCCTATATCCTTAGTAAACCAGTCAATCTGAACATGTTGAAATTCAGAAACTTCATAGGTTGTTCAATGTGTCCCGGGATTTACATCTAGGTACATAGCAGCCGTCGACTATAGGTAAGGTACCTGCAAAGACAAACTTTCTTACTAGTCTTTTATCATAATAATTACCTAGGTAAAAGGATAGTAAAGGACATAAGTACGAAATTGCAGTACTTAAATAAAAATGCGGATCACAAATCAAGTCTATAAAAAAAGAAATGCATAAATTAAAACACTTCCATACGAGGGGCGGCTGATAAGTAATCTCCTTGGTCAGAAATATATACAAAAATAATACTGGCTGGTATGGATTTATATTCGTTTGTTATTCTATTTTCAAAATGTATTACATTCATTTGTTTGTTTATTGCATTTGTTACTGCACGTTGGGTCCCCAGAATGTTGACTGCATTTGACATGGAGAGGCGTGTCAAATGTTGCGAAGAGTTTTTGAACATGAGTCGAGGGAAACAGGAAGAAATAATTTCTAGAATTGTAGCATGTGATGAGACTTGGATTCGACAATGGGACCCGGAAAGTAAGCAAGAGTCGTTACAGTGAAAATTTAAAGATGAGAAGCCGCCTCGGAAATTCAAGGTCTGTCCATCGGCAGGTAAACTTATGGCTACAATCTTTTGGGACACAGAAGGGATTTTGCTCATAGATTATTTACCGAAGAAAACTACAATGAATGCTGATTAGGTATAACTCAAACTTACTATATCAACTATGAGAGACAATAAAAGAAAAACGGCGAAGTAAACTAAGCAAAGGAATTCTGATTTTGCACGATAACGCACCAGTGCATACCGCCCGCACAACGAAGCTAGCAATTAAAGACAATGGCTTCGAAACCAGTGACCACCCCCCTTATAGTCCAGATCTAGCCCTCTGTGACTATTTTCTGTTTAGACTTCTCAAGAAAGAGCTCAGGGGACGAAAAGTTTATAACCGATGACGAAATGAAGGCTGCGGTTACTGACTTTTTTGACGACAAACCGAAAGATTTTTTTTAATGGTTTAAATTCAATATTTGAAAAATGTAATCAATGCATTTTATTAGCAGGGGACTATATAGAAAAATAAAAAAATAGTAGCCACGACAGTCTTTTGTTTCATTGTTAGGTAGATTACTTTTCAGCCGCCCCTCGTAATAATGCTTAACTAACAAAATATGCCTCAAGTTGGGCGAAATAAATGATTTTATCACTGTTCCCTTTATTATTATTATATTAATATAAATGTACATTATGTAGTATTCAATACAAGCAGTTTGAAAACAACCTTCCCATGTTAAGAGGGTTTACTCCGAAAGTTCGCAACGTCGCAAAAAGCTGTCAAAAATTTTGCTGTTTTCATTAATTTCTGAATATTACTGAATGAAAACACGAATTATCGCTCTATGGTTGAATAAAACATTAAGTATGGTTTGCTACAGTTATCATAGGAACACGAAATGTTTAGTATTATGAAGGTGATATCTTTTGAAAACTTTCCATCGCATTTTCCATGCATTTTAATGTAATCTTATCATTTTAGTGCCTAACCAACAAATATAAAACGAGACGCGTCATTCAACCATAGAATGATATATTCCTTTTTAATTCAGCAATATTGAGAAATTAATAAAAACAGCGAAACATCTATATGCGACGTTGCCAACTTTCGGGATTAACCCTCTTAAACGAAAACCTACGAGCTAAGTATGTAAGTACTACGTATGTACACACGAGACACGTCGGAGCGGGTCAGAGCGAACTTGGAACTAATTTCACTAATCGGATTACGCTATTATCGACGAACAAGGCTAAATTGTTCTCGGCTGTTGGATGATCTGTTAAATTGATGTAGGTGTGGTATTATTGATCTGACGGCATCCGCCAGACTACACGTCTTAATTATGAACAACTGGCGTTCGCCCGCGGCTTTGCGTGAAAACTCATACATGTACTTTCGGTCATTATCTCTTTTTTAACCTCATCACATAAGTGCTCTTGATTTTAGATATTATACAGCACTACAAAAGGGATTGTAATTTTGTAGTTTGGTGCTTCAAATGTCGTCTGCGTAGATTTGGTTACACTTTATTTGGATCCTAGTGTAATGGAATAGGACGCAAAAATGTATACTATCTCTTTGACGTCGACCGTTTTTTTTTCTAGATGGGATGAAGATGAAATGGATGAAATAGAAGTTACTTATTTAAAAATGTTAATTTAAAACATTCATTTCTAGTTGCTAGAACAAAAAAATATCGTTGTCATTACATTTTTGAAGCAAAGTTTCTAAAATAGATAGGACCTTTAAGCAGCCATGTTGAAATTCAATTAAGTCTAACGTACCTTACTCGCCCGCGCAGCACCTAATCAAGGTGGTAGGTTTAAATTTGGTCCGGCTTAGTGCCGAAGACAGGGTGGCGCGGAATTGCTCTTTGTTGTACACTAACAGGCATAATCTTCTACGAGCCCCTAGAGTTATTATTGTGGATTACCTCGAACCCTCGAACGCCCCGATATGTATGGTATTGTGGGAAACTTTAACCATTACGTGCCGTAGTTTTAACGCCACGTTCAATGAACAAAAGCAAGCTTTTTCAAATGTGACCTGCAAAAACGTAGTTGCGAGTGTGTATTTCTTCTATTCTAATGCCTCGAATATTGTGTAAATAAATAGTAGGTACCAAGGCGACCGAACTTGCTTAGTAAAATGGAAAGAAATGAGTTTTCCTGACCCGTATGTACAGACCTAGTTAGGGTTCCGAAGTCCACAAGGAACCCTTATAGTTTCGCCATGTCCGTCCGTCCGTCTGTCCGCACTATTGCTCGGAGATGCTTAGTTCTAGAAAGCTGTAATTTGGCATGAACTTATTAGTTACGCTGACAAAGTGGTACAATTTTTTTTTATAGGGTACCTACCCTACTCGTAAAGTGGGGATGTAATTTTTTTTCTTGCGTACTCCATGGTGCGGCATATCGTTGAATAGGTCTTAAAAAATATTGTGGGTTTGTTTAAACCATTTTTCGATTAAGTGATGCGTTTGTGAGATATTAAGCTTTAAAGTGCTATTTTCTGTTAAGAGTCACGTGCCCCCCCCCCCCTGCCAGCTAAATGGTGGTATTTGGATGGCTGTAAAAATCACGGTTATGGCATATGTAACGTAGTTGAAAGGAAAACTATCACAGCTAAGTAGGCTGTACAAACTTACGAGTCATAGTCGACCAACTTATGACATGATTAAAAAACCAATGATTTTTCTCGAGCGGCAGGGACGTCGGGCGGGCACGTCATACCACAGGCTAGCTAGATGCTAATAAGTCTTAGAAAGGTACTGTGGGCATTGTCAACTTCGGAACCCTATACTTTGCGCGTGGCCCGACACGCCCTTGGCCGGTTTTTTTTGTTCAAATCGTAAAAGGTGTTTCTGAGATAGTTTGTATAAATATAAAAGGTTGGCTCGTTTAAAGTTTAAATTATTTTTGTAATCTTATTTGGTTATCCGTATTGTATTGTCATACAAATGATTGACGGAGAACTTTTCATGTAGAGGTCTAATGCTGAGAGTTTCTCATTAGAAATTTGAACATGAACCTTGGATACTTTGAAGCTAGATTTTAAATCTTGCGAGACAAAAATCGAATGTGAAATGAAAATATTGCTGGTTCATGGTATATTTTTTCATGGTTGTGCTGTAGTTTTTTAATAAGGAATTACATACATTTATCTTGTTACAGAAAATGTCTAACTTTTAGTTTTACACGAAAGTTATTCATCGGAATTCTTTTTTCACTTGTGCGTAAATTTGTGGCTATTGTCAAGTACAAGAAAGGGGCTAAAAGTGGTTCACGAAGTTCCGAGTTTAGGGTGAGTTGGCGTAGGGTTGAATGCGAATTTTCATACGGAGGGCGCGGAGTGCTTAACGTGTTGACGGTAATAAATGTTTACGCTGAAGGAAAATTGAAGAGCGCCTGACGTGCGGGTAACGCTAACGTTGTTTACCCTGGGGCTCTATTCCAAACGTTACATAGGGGAAGGGAGATTTGCGCGTTGCGGCGATCAAACCGAACTTTAAACAGCTAGATTTAAAGTTCAATTTCAGCGCCGTGATGCGCGAGCGCAGGGATAGGGAATCTCCCTTTCCCTATGTAACGTTTCGAATAGAACTCCTAGTACTACAACAGATTCATAAAAAAGGTGAACACAAATGTATTATTCCATAACAAATTAAATTCGCTAAATAAAAAAGGTATAATAACACTCGTCTCACATTAAAAGGTTCTTATAATATCATTTAACATTATTTCAGCCGAATGGCGTAGGTACATAGGTCTTCCCAATGTTCGCTACGCGACTCAAGCCGGTCTTACTTACACACTCATCCATCAAATTCCCTCAACTTTCACCAAGTCCCAACAGATGACAAGACGACAGAAGCACAGAATAACAAAGGAAATTGTATTTTTTAATCAGTTCCTCAAAACGTGAACATTTCGATGTGTTTAGCGTGCGATTTCGTCATTTGCGAGCAAGTGTTTTTTTTTTGTTTTTTGACACCTAGGTTCCTACTAGGCATGCGTAAGAGTTTTATGCGCACTTCTGCTTTTTATTTCTTGTAACGAAATCATTTTTGTTTTCAACTGGTTTATATTGTTTTCGCAAATGTATTGAAAATTTCGTTTGATACACTTTCGAAATTGTCATTTTCACTAGGAAACATGATAAAATGCCAAACTGACTCGCATCAAAATGTACTATTTACTTCTATGGTTCAGCTATATGAGTTCTCGTTAGTCTCTAAAATTTGCTAACATCATGAACATATTGAAATTATGTTCATGAACATAATAAGAAGTCAGAAATGTCACGATAAACACAGCTGTCTCTTGAGAAACAGATACAAAAAAAATAGTAAGGGATCGAAATCAGGAGCATACATAAACTCACGCACCTGTTTCCTGTTGGGGTTGCCAGCGACTTCAGAATGCCAACTGCTTCTACCCAAACCCTCGTTCCTCCACAAGTTATCCCTCGACCTCCCTTTCGAGGAAGTATACTTTTGATTGTTGAATTCACTGATTTCAGGAAAATATTAAGAAAAAATATGCAAAAACATCAGGCAGTTTTTCAACTTTCTGAATGCTTTTACTACATTATTTTTTTAACATCAAACATTCGATTCATTTTATCATTATAACAGAATGTTCGATTAAAGTCAACATTGACACAGATAATGTTTTCGTTTGGTTAGAATGAAAGTTAGAGAGTTTATTCTAATTTAATTTATTTGAACACCCACGTCGTAACTTTTCAGACCCACTTTATTGTATAAAAATTTACTTAATAAACATGTTGAATCCATACTTAATATTATAAATGCGAAAGTAACTCTGTCTGTCTGTCTGTTACCTCTTCACGCTTCAACCGCTGGACCGATTGGGATGAAATTTGTTATGGAGATAGTTGGAGTCCCGGGAAAGGACATATCGCGGGAACGCGATAGCCGAATTCCATGAGGCGGGCGACGTCGCGCTAGTCATTAAACTTTGACTTTGAATAGATAATACAAGACAGTTAATTCTGGGTCATTAATAATGAATAGTGTATTGCATTAACAAATCGTTAAAATTAGACTATCGTTAGTTGTGATTAATTGACAACATTTCAGTAAGTCGTAATTCGAAAACCATTACGGTATCTCTGTCTAAAGAATCCAATAGGAAAGATTCAGATTTTTTTGTTCACTACTTTTAGACATAAAAAAAACAAAAAACCCGACTGCGTAAAAACTAAAAAGAAAAAAAACAAGACTACTTAGTTCAGTAGTAGCTAGGATTATGTTAAGTAATTGATTGCTATTGAGGAATCTAAAGATGCCTACTATCGGGACCCATTATTTGTAACATTTTAACCTAGATTTTAAATGGGTCCCGACTGTAGGCATCTTTAGATTCCTCAATAGCAATCAATTACTTAACATAATCCTAGCTACTACTGAACTAAGTAGTCTTGTTTTTTTTCTTTTTAGTTTTTACGCAGTCGGGTTTTTTGTTTTTTTTAATTAACTTTTTTATTTTATTATTTTTAGTTAGGGATTAAAAGACCGTAAATTCCGCATTCTTGTCATTTCATGGAGAGAGTTGCTATCGTGGGGATTATTAAGTAGCTTGCGATGATCTAAATTACTGATTATTAATTCCTCTAGAGACCTAACCCGGCTCAAAACGCTACATAAGCCTGAACCTATTAAAATTCTTCAAGTCAACCGATAGATGGCGCTACTGGTACTACATAAGAGTATTAGGTAGCTATTTTATTTATTTACGAGCGCTGAGTACTGACTAGTGTACCTAATTGGTACCTATAATCAATTAGGTTATATTTCACTGTATCACACACACTATTGACACTTTAAATGTAAGAACGAAACTAAAAGTCTTCAAGTCAACGGATAGATGACGCTACTGGTACACTACATTGCACATGCGTACGTACTTGATTGAAGTTTGAGATTTATGAAAAACATTATTATTAAGTATTTTATAGTCGTCGTGACCTGCTTGAAGACTCGTTGGTCTAGATTATTTCCTGTGTTGCTAATTCGAACGGATGTACTACTGGGTGGATAGGTAGGTACCTACTTTACGTGGTTAGTAAAGGAACTTTGAATCGTTATAAATCATAAACGGTTCTTTTGTCTGAAAAATGGTCAAAGAAACCTAATAATGATTTTTAAATACCTATTCAACGATACCTCACATGCCATAGTTGGTTGACTTTTATTTTTTTATTTTGTACAATATGGCGTCTGGTAGCCGCCATTTTGAATTTTGATAAATTTCATATCTTCAGTGACACTCGCGCAATTCAGACGAATCGATTGACGTATGATTCATTAAAATCGACCCACGCGTTTGATCTCTAGTGTGCCACAAAGGAACAAACATACATACATACATACATACATACATACATACATACATAGACAGGTAAACACATAACCCTCCTTTGCGGTGCGCAGTCGGGTAAAAAGTCGTGTTTTAGTGGTAATTTGTGGATGACGACCAAGTGACGTCATATACATATGGCTCTTTCGCTGTACGGATGAGCACTACGCGCAAGTTATATGTGCAGAAGGATTAAGTACGTTATTTTTGACTTACGCCCTTTAAATAAGGAGTTTTTTTTTTCAATTAAGTATGAATTTTACAACTTACGAAAAAAAGCAAAAATAAGTGTCCTTTTAATTTTTTAAAGCTTACTAACTAGTTAATTAAATAGACATGTTAAAAATATGAAATGTTGTCAATTACATCATCTACACCTTTTGTTTAAGCGATGCATAGGTACTATACATAGTTGAAATCTATATTTTCATACATTTTATAATCAGAAACATTGAAGTTATCGTTGGATCTTATTTACTTAATCAATCAGAAATTAACAGCTTTTTAATTGTTACCTACTCGGTAATTAGGTATGTTTACTTACGATTTTGTTACATATATGTATCACTATTTTTTTATATTTTGTGTAAATAATAACGCATGTGTTGTTTACCGCAGACTATGTATTCATTCTGTATTGTATAATATAGTACCTAATGTATCTACTAATCTCATTCACTAATTAGGGTTTTGACGACAACATTATGCAAATTGAGACTTTTATAACGAAAAATCAGCATTCATCACCCACGCACAAAAAGAAGACTGATTAACATTTTAATAGCTGTAAGAGTGCAAGGACTCCTGTGATGGTGCCCTTGGACCCTGCCTTGTAGTAATTAAACCTATACAGTGTGTCAAAGTCTCTTCCAAAACTCATAAATAATTTTAGCGAAATTCTACATTAATAATGTTTTACTTGATCCGTAAAAACATGATGAATGAGAAAATTTGTGAAATCTACAATATCAACATCGTTTTTTTTTCTCTTAAAATGCAAAGTATTATATATATACTAGCTTCTGCCCACGACTTCGCCCGCGTAGAATTCGGTTATCGCGCTCCCGCAGGAACTAAGCGCTTATCCGGGATAAAAAGTAGCCTTTGTCTTTTCTCGGGACCCCAACTATCTCCATACCAAATTTCATCCAAATCGGTCCAGCGAAGAGCGAAGAGGTAACAGACAGACAGATAGACAGACGGACAGACAGACAGACAGAGTTACTTTCGCATTTATAATATTAATATAAATAGTATGGATATTTTTATATCGAACTTTAATAAAACAAATATTGCAAAAATCCAAGCCACCAAAATGCCAGTTTGCTTTTCACATTTTAAACATGACAGTTAAATGAAGTGTATGAAATCGTCCCTCACACTTCACAATACGGTGAAATGCGGGGGTTCTCCATTAAATGACACCTTGTTTACATTGACGTGTCCTTGAAATATGGTTGAAACAATTCACCCTAAATCCATCAGTTTAATTGAACGATCTGTCCGCAGGGACGGTATCCGACTCAGTCGCCCGCAACGATTTTAATCGAACGACCTGACTATATACACAAGTCTCAGTAATACTGAATCAAGGAGATATGGTAATAGTTTAAATGACCTGAGAATAATCGAAGAGGTTGAGCGTGGTTAACTGCAGTATATTCCGAGAATAGGTCTGACTTGCATATGGAATAAGCTATGACGGCGAGACTAAACAATATTATTACCTATTCATACACCTACATGAGCAGCTGTTCTTTATTTTCATCATCATCATCATCATCATCATCATCATGTTAGCCAAAAGACGTCCATTGCTGGACATAGGCCTCACCATGGCTCGCCACTCAGAGCGTGTGCTATTCGCTTTCACCGGTTTCCCGCGACCTTTACGAGAAGAATCGTGAAGGTTCTTTGTTTAAAAGCTACAGAAAGATTATACCTCACTGAATCGGTCAAGCGAGATAATTCTGCAAAACCTCAAAACATTTTTTAAATTCCTAGTAAATAGGTAACAAATTTCAATTATTGAAACCATAGAACAAAAGTAAGATAAACTTAGAATGACAATTTAACCTTCAAACAAATCAGCCTACTCCCGATATAAGTATTAAATGTGATAATAGATGTCACTGCCTAGGTAGCCTGCATACAAATTTGAACTCCATGAGCTACATCTAAATGGCGCTAAGCAGGCGAAGTATGAAAATTTGAAGCTCCCTGGCTATTTCCGATGTACGCCGTAATGTAAAGAGATTGACAGTCTTATAATAATTACATTATCTCTGTCGAAGCTTAAGCAATTTTTGGTATCATAACTGAAAAATCGCGTTTCACTCTAAGGCTAGAATTCACCTCACAAAAGAAATATTCAACTTGAACATTAGAGAGAGTAATGATTAAGGTACCTATGTAAAAAGCGTTCGAAAACGTTAAAAGAAGAAAGAAGACAAATTGACGCGTCACACCGAAATAAACTTGAGGGTAGATTCTAAGCTTTGTTTTTACACTCATGATCTATAGTGAGAATCCATACCTACTAATATTATAAATGTGAAAGTGTATTTGTTTGTTTGTTCTTCCATCACGTCGAAATGACTGGACCGATTGGGATGAAATTTGGTATGGAGATAGTTTGAGACCCTGGGAATAATATAGAATACTTTTTATCCCGATTTTTAAACGGGAACGTAATTTCCACGGGTCAAACCTATCTAGTATCATCGGGTACGCAAATTCCAAGTCTACGCGGGACGAAGTCGCGGGCAACGGCTATTATTATTATACAGGCAAGTAACCATATTAAATTACTAAGGTATCTTAAATCAAACAAATTGTATTTTGGACAAACATCCAAATGAAAATTCAAAATATTGTATAGCAAAGGAAGCATGACAATGCCCAAAAAGTCGTAGAACAAAAAGTTATTATCTTTTACGAGAGAGTTCTCTCCCTGACATAATTTAAGAGGAACAGATGCACCCTCGCCTTTATATACAGGTGTATATTTGTTTTAACTAAGTAGGTATAAACAGGAGTTAAATTAAGTTTCTGCAAGAATATTGGTATGGCCATAGAGAAATGATACAAGAAGAGTGGCAGAGTCTATACTGTAGTGCGTGCTCCGAAACCCGGGTTAACACGTTACTAGATCGACATCTAGCGTCCAGTGGCTGAACCCCGATTACCCAACCGCTTAACAGTTGCTTCGCTACTTGAAGCTAGATGGCGAGCCGAACGCAAACGAGATGTGGGTTCGAAATCGTGTGATATTCGCATTCATCACGTATTCGAGTAATCATCATCATAATTTCAGCCGAAAGACGTCCACTGCTGGACATACGCCTCCCCCAAGGTTCGCCACTCAGACCGGTCCTGTTCTACTAGCTTCCACCGGCTTCCCGCGACCTTCACGAGGTCGTCGCTCCATCTTGTTGGAGGCCTACCGACAGCTCGTCTCCCGGTTCGCGGGCGCCACTCGAGAACTTTCCAGCCCCATTGGCCATCAGTCCTGCGAGAAATGTGCCCCGCCCACTGCCACTTAAGGCTCACAATTCTACGAGCTATGTCAGTGATCCTAGTTCTACTGTGGATATCCTCATTTCTGATTCTATCACGCAGAGAAACCCCGAGCATAACTCTCTATATTGCCATTTGCGTGACTTTGAGCCTTCTTATCAGGCCCATCGTATTCGAATAATGGACGTTTAGTATTTATTTATATATGTACATTTTTCTATTGAAGCCCTCAAAAGAAAATGCATGTTAAAAATCACGGAGATTAAACTGAGGAAAATACCTAGATGGGCGAAGTTTTTAAGTACCTCGCCGCAACTGCGTCATGACAAATGAGTAATAAACCGTAAAGCTTTCAGTCTCTACGTTGGGTGTCCTTAAATTATTTATCTTCAGAAACTCAACACACAAAATAACATTTTTATGGTTTGCTGAAAAGTTTTTACGAGTGCCTAGGTATCACGTCGTCGTATCACTACATATTATAAAATAAAGTCGCTTTCTGCAGTCTGTCCCTATGTTAAATCTTCAAACCTACGCAACGGATTATGATGCGTTTTAAAAAATATCTATAGGTTTTATATATAAATTTGTTATAGTTTAACGCTCAATTCTCGCGGGAACGCAATAACCGAATTCCACGGAAGCTAGTACTTTATAAAAACTCTAATCTCCATAGATAGCTTGGATAGTGAAGCCGCTGTAAACGTGGCGATTCCATTAGGGATATGTATTTTAAAAATACGCCTTAAGTTACGAAACGGAGAGAAATACACGGGAGATCGATTATTTACAACACAATATACTGTACTTACGAATTTTGTTGTTTGCCCTTCAATGCTCGAATTGTATGTCGAAGTAAATTAGAACCTCTTCCAAAATCTCGAAGGCATTACGCAGGTCATCGTCGTCAGCGGTAAGAATGTATCCCAAGCCTGTTGAATTAATGAAGTAATAAACATCGTTACCATGTCAGTCAAAAGACACCATTGCTGGTCATGGACCTTCGTCATGGCTGGCTTGACCTTGAGCAAAAGTGACGTCTAAAGAAGTGAGACAGCCAATCGCAGAGCTCAAGCCTCAAGCATCGTTCTGCGCCAAAAGTCAAATAGCTCACCACATCAAATCCAATTGTGAACGTTGAAGAAAGCACTGGGCTATATTGGAAACGTTACATAGGGAAAGGGGAATTCCCTATCCATCCATCAAAGCGTCATGACGCTCAAATTGAACTTTAAATCTAGCTGCTTAAATTTCGATTTCACTGCTGTAACGCTTTGACGGAGGCATAGGGAATTTCCCTTTCCCTATGTTTCGATAGACGCCCCGGCGTACAGTATATAGGTACGTGCCAAATTTCAGCTTCTTAGGACTTGTAGTTTCGATTGTGCGTTGTCTTGTCTGCACGTCACTCAGTCAGTGACGAATAATACACTTTGATTGGTTTAATTATCTCCATCTACAAATACATATACAATAATTTTAATCAAACATTTCTTATAGTGGTACAACAATAGTGTTACCTTGCATTCATCAATATATAGAAAAAGAGAGATATATGGGAAAGCTTACTCGTCATAAGGAAGATTATAAGAATCGCTGCTAATGTTTTCATGGTTGCGTCGAATAACTCTTGCAATGGCATTCTTATCTCTAAATGCCAATGCCACTCGTATACTGCTCAAAGTGGTTGCAGATTCATTAGATTGTGGTGAATGCATTGAAAGTATGCATACAATACAAGGTTTCATTTAATTCAATTTATAAGGAGAACTTATCATTTTTCTTTTTTTTTCTTTTTTCAAGGCCTGCAAATTTTAAGGCCATAATTTGGACCATAAGAATAGTTAGCCAAAGTTATAGCACGACATGAGTACATAATATGGCGTACGGATTAAGCAATAATAGTTATAGTCTTTGTCGAAGGCGTAAGGTGCTTTGCCGCGTGGCATTTTAGTTGTGTCGTGTTTTATAAACGTTAAGAAAGCATTTAAAATAAAATAAACTAACCTGTTTTAAATGGCTAAGAGAGAAAATCCATTAAAGATGCTTCGATAGAAAACACAGTGGCACCAATCGGATCTGCTCCTTTCGAACCTCTTTCAGGGCCTTAAGGATTATAAGGATGTAAGTAATCAATTCTACCTCTACACTATTAAGCGAACAGTATATTATATGTATATACATATTTGTAATCATATTCTCGAAAACACTCTAACGGTTTCGATGAAATTTGGTATATGGCGATTTTCGGGGGTGGCAAATCGATCTAGCAAAGTCTCATATCTGGGAACATACATTTTTAAGATCTTTTCTCCCGAGCAAAGCACGGTCGCCCACGTACGTTAAACTAGCCGGGCCTTCAGAAATTTCGGGAAATCCTCTTAATACTGTCGCTAATTATAGCGATTTCTATATCGAGGTGAGTGTAAACGAGACTTAACGATATTTTGTACTGGTATTACGAATGACAGAACTTGGGCAGGAAAACTCTATGATTCTTGACAGGCACGGAGGGAACGTGTCTTAGAAGTGGATACTTACTAAGCTAAGTAAAAGAGACTGTTTTCAGGGTATGAGTGTATGAGAGGCTAGAAAGAGGTAATTAGAAGACTCCCCTGGTGAGTGCTTGTTTTCTATACGAGAGAAATACGTTGCGAGATTAAGTAAGAGTAACGTTAATGACGGTGGAATGGGAAGGTCTATGGGGAAGGTGGAGGACCCTCCAGGGACCTGCTGGTCCCGCAGTTAGAGATGAGCATAGAGAATCCGTGATGACAAGGAATTGGATCCCATAAGAGAGGATTACCACGATGAGTGGCTCTCGATCCTATTCACGTTGGCAGCGCGGACCTCACCTGTTGGATAAGCTTGTGGAAGCTTTATTGACCTCTCGACGTAGGTCTCTCTAATTCCTATCACATATGCATTATTTAATCCTTAGACATTGAACTCAGGTTTCATAATATAGTATAGCGTTTGTCGGATCATATTATGTATTATTTAAGCTGAAAGGCCGACAAATACCATCGCCAAGAAGCCTACATGCTTAAATTCACTTGCCCAATCTTGCACAATATTTTTATTGTAAATTGTACTTACCTACGTATACTGTTCAGACAATGATTGTCTCCGCAACCGAATTGTAAACTTTCGTATTTTTATTTCATCGCTAAATATAACGATCTGAGAAGATTTCAACGAACAATGTTTACCCGAACACGACGGAACCATATCGCACTAAGTTGAATTTTCCTTCTCTCATGTCTGAACTAATAGTGTGTATAGCCGCATTTTGGTCGGAGTTTTTGGAAAATGAGCACATATTGCAAGCAAAACTCAGCTAGGCGGTTTTTTATCGTCCATCTGCGACAGTTTGAAACTAAGTATTAGTAAGAGCCTTTTTCTTGGGTATTGTATTGATTACTCATCGGATCCAAAATACAAGTATCAGGTTCTTATGAAGTGCAATGGACGTGCCATTTCCGTGGCCTGTTGCTTCTTGACAGCCGGGCTCCAATTTGGCCGACGGCTTTGCGGCGTGAGCCCATCTGTGCCCTTTTAAATTTCACTGGCATCCACAATTTTGTTTATTTCCACAAACACAGAAAAGCAACGAGTGATAACCGTCCGTCACGCCGCTCCATAGTTTTTTTAACCTATATTTGTTACATGCCGCAGAATATTTTATGTGCCGCCGATCGAGCTGAAACAGCAATACATTTTGCGTTTTATTGGTTTTGGGCAAATTTTCTCAGTTTGAAGAATAAATGTAAATATTATTGTTGTCTTTTTGACATCTTTCATGTGATGGTGTAACACCACAAATTGATAAAAATAGGTTCAGAGTTTCAATGACTAACCGATTTGTTGAGAATTACGAGTATACTAAGTAATAACATATGGACGAACAGTTGAGTGCCTAACAGAATATGTCAAAATATATGGAGCAAACTGACATTAGAAAATACGTTCCAATATGCTAATAACGCCTTTTTATAACGAAGGCCAAACGGGTACCCGAACAGCTCGGGCACCCGTTTTGATGGGGCCATTTTTCTCCGGCTGATTGTGAATCCTCTAAAATTGACTAATTCAATTCAGACATGTGAAAATTCAAATTTCCAACTCATACAGGTTTATAACTTTATAACATAAGCAACGCTATCTCATTTCTATGACAAAGTAGGTAAGTACATATTTGTAGTTTTCATTTGGTTGGATATTTATTTAATTTCCCTCTCGCAGTGTTCTGCAACGTAGAACTTTGTAGCAAATGTTACGCTCGGCGTAGCAGTGCGATTGATCTACGGGCTACAATGTTCGTAGCATCAGCAATTGTGATGTTCAAAAGAGTTTGATTATTTTGTTGTTATATAAAAGTTTCACATTTTTAGAATTACACGTTACTTTATTCCTGTGACGTGAATTAGGTCACAATTATTTACGTATTGCTGTTGATTTGATATAACATTAAAGCCGTTAAAAATAATTTATAATTAACAAATACACTATGAATGTAAACAATTTAAAACAAATGTAGCATAATATATGTCAGAAAATTGCATTCATATAATTTCAATTTGGACTTGAAGTTGCAAAATGTGGCGAAGCTCGAAGCGCGGAAAGTTCAGCAATAATAACAGGGCGTAAATCTCTTAGTTCTTTCATAGAAGTGCCGTAAAGGCTTGATTTCTTGAGTAATAAAGCTGCGTTCACAGAATGAAATCCAACTTTGATAATTGCAGACAATTTTTTTTTAACAAAGTCATTTAACGTCCAAATGCAATTTAAAATTAAATGTACTAAACGATATTTCAATCAAAAAATAAAATTTGTAGGTATTTTTAACTTCATTCATCTGAATACTTACTATGGAAGAATTCTCATTTGATGGATATCAGTATCACACACATCCTTAGTTATAAAATATTTCAAACATACTATTAGAAGAACAAATGTCTGCCGATAGAAAAATCATCCCTAAAAATCATCATCATCTTAACAAATAAAAAAGAAATAGTAAGAAACAAATAGCTTGGGTGGTGAAAATATATCTACAGCCTCTAAAATTACCCAAGTAGAGGTCTTCTACTGTCTAAAGTCCCACGTCTTCACATTTCAAAACGCTTATTTTTTTTATTATTATTTAAAAAAGCACCACCAACACTCTCAACGCATTGTTGATGGCTGTCTGAGCAAACACACATGTTTTGAGAGTGTTGGTGATGCTTTTTAAATACATTGAAGCGTTTTGAATTTGGAAGGGGCGGTACTTTAGATAGTAGAAGATCTCTACCTACATCCTCCTCAACGTCAGTTCTGGACTCCTGGTTATCCAATCGAATACCTAACGTAATTTTATTGTGCCAAAAGATCTTAAAAAAGGTTCGATTGAATTTATCAAGAAGCAATTTAATTTGTTAGTTCCAGTTTATCTATAAGAGTTTGTATGTACTTACCGACATTATTTTGATAGACTTTATTTCGAAATAAATACCATATTGATACCTTGAAAAAAAAGAAAAAAAAATCGCTGTGTTTATCTTAGTAGAAATAAGTGAACAGTTTGATATATACATTTAGCGGAGGTGGATAATATATTTTTTATTCAGTTCCGTAGTTTTTGACATTATACATTGCAAACTACAAACAAACAAATCTTCCTTCTTTATAATATCAGTATATGTATAGATAAGGTTCAAAATTGTAACTAGTCTTTAAGTTAGAAAGTGAACGAACGAGTCAGTAACAACGTTAAGACCGAGTTTCTTTCGTTACTCGACTCGGGATCAACAAATCAAACAGATGGTGTTCTTGTTGCTATCTCGGAAATAACTACTTACTTTACGACAATAATGGTGCTTAAATCTTTGTTTGAAAGCCTTTTGGTGTTACAATCTATGAATAGACAATATTACAGAGTTTTACAAAGTAACTGGAAGTGTGCTATGATTTTTCATGTATTTCAATGTAAGTACAGTCGAGTTCCAATATATACACACTTTTGCACCTTACCACGTTGTAATAAGGTCCAAAAGTGTACACATATTAATGAACTCGACCAAATTTCAAAAAAGTTGAAAATCTGCTTAGAAGTTAGTATGCAAGAATAGCAATATTTTTTCTTTAAATCCCCACAGACGAACGTTCATTTTCATATGTTATTCATCAGTTGTTATAACACTAGGCATTTCTTAAATGTAAATATATTGCATGAGTGAAACTTTTCAATAAGTAAGTAAGTACGTAATGTACTTATTGTTCATAAATACATTATATTAACTATCCAATTACCTAAACAATTAAATTTTTATCCATTAGAATTATGTCTAAAAATTGTTTTATCTGAATGCTACTGGAATGCAGAGGAACAATTTAAACCACTTTTCTAGTGCCCAAACTCAGGCAACTGAAAACTTAGATCCACCTGAACAAAGTGAATAAATTTCACGGTATCAAACGCGACGACTTTAACGGCATTACATCTTGGAGTGTAAAGTACGCTGCATTTTCTAAAACTACTGAAGATTTCTTTCATGAAAAATACAGAGAAACAAAGGTTCAAAGACGGGTGCTCACGTTTCAGTTCAGTTAGTCTTGGTCAACTAACAACTAAGTTATTTAGAACTCCATTAAGGCCATTCCTATACCCAGTTCAGACGTCACTGTCACTCGTGCAACGAGTGAAAGAGAAAGCGCTACGCACAGAACGCCCGATTTAGTTAGTATTTAACGAGTTTTAATTTCTATAAAAATACCGTCTAAAAACATGGCATTTATAAAGCTGTCAATGTATGCATATAATAAAGATAATTTTTCTGTTATATTTAGTTTTACACTGTTTGATATAATAAACTGGAGTAAAGTTGGATTAAAGGTCCGAGTTAGAGGTTACTTTGGAATGAAATTGTATCGAGCGAAGTTTCGTGAAACGTGTAACGAAAGCTGTCAATGCAAGGCTGATAATATAATCAAATATAACATATGCTTTTAAAAAAAAAAATACTTTTAACATTTCCTAGAAAAGTATGATCTTAAATGAGCAATTTGACGATGCTGGGTCAGTGAACTGTCTTAAACCAATTTGGAGAAACGAGTATCATTTTAATTTAATTGGAAGGTACGTTTTTTTTTAAATAATGTTTTGAAGTTTTTTTAAGTTATTGTGCTGTTGATACAGATCCCCTGTATTCCCCCTACCATTAGAATTGGTAAATATTCTTCACGATCGATGTTTTCCTTAACCAAAATGTCAGTGGTTAAACTAAATTTCGCACCTACTCTCGTAAGTGCGAACCGAATTTGAACCCCCTACCCTCTGTTTGAAAGGTGATAGTATGGAGGGTTGAAGACCAAGACATATTCCACACTTCATAGGTGATAGGTCAAACCACTGTCTGCCAAAGCTTTTTCATGTATCATACAATACATTTTTTCATGTTTAATACAGGCACTATCGTATTTCAACGGCGCTAAAATTATTTGTACACGCAATACTATTTTTATTTTTTTCATATTGCCTTCACAGCAACGCGTTAATGAACGTAACTTCATTAGTGTAATACTGAAATGTAAGTAAAAAATCCTTTTAAATTTATAACCGGTTAGTTAGTCCGTGCGAGCCGAGCTCATTACACCGTCCGCGGCTTATCTCTTAGGATGTTACGATTTTAATGGGTTGAAGCGGAAACGGTGAAAATACGGTATTCTCTATTTGCCTTTCATAGAACAATTTTGTTATATTTCAGGAATCGCAGGCAGTAGAAGAATGTACGGGTAACATTTTACAGCGACCGTAATGGTAAATTTATGTAAAAACTAGCTTCTGCCCGCGCCTTCATACTTTACTAATTCAGGCGTCCTACCGCTGCTTTAAGGTTGGTTTGCGAGATACTAGTCAAAACTAAAAACGAGATATTTTTGTATTTGTCTATACAAACTTTGTACCGTAGAAATAGAGGAGAAAAAGTACGGATATGGAGAAGATCCATTCTACGATAGATTCACATTTATTTTATTTATTTTTACCGTGGCAGTTCCGCCACATGATTCGAATATTGGATATTGAATGGAAATAAAATCTATCGTGATCCGTCTCAATCCATCTCAAACTTTTCGAGCTTGGAGAACGAAAAAAAGACAATTATTATAGCTGCTGGGACGACCGGATTGGTCAGTTGGTAGTGGCCCTGTCTGCTGTTCCGAAGGTCGCGGGTTCGAATCCCGCTAGGGGCAAACTTTGTGTGACGAGCATGAATGTTTTTGTACTCGATTCATGGATGTTTAATATCTATTTACGTATGTATTTATTATCTTTATGTATTATTGGATATATGGATAAAACGGTCTCAAATAGAGGACTGATTATCCGACTGTGCCCAGCAGTCGTCCCCATGGTAAATATAAATAATATTAATTATTAGCTGCTGTGTATCTTGGCACTATGCCGGGGAAAGTACCTAACCATATTACGTGATACATTTTTTATAATTTTTACCCTCCCGTCAGTGACCCACAGCATATGTATGCCAAAACCACCCCTTTCCCCAACCCTACCTATTACTTTTCACGTAGTATTCAATAAATAAGATTTTAACTCAATTTTCTCTAATAGAAAATTGCTTATTCTTATTTGCCAATTAGGTACCAATCAAAAGTAAAAGACAAACACGAAACGAAATTGTAACTAATAATAAAAGGTAAAAAAAGCACCAAATGTGCCTAGGGGATATTGAGTGCTTGCCAAAGACGAAAGAAAGAGAAAGCATGACTTAGAAGGCGCGCGGCTAAGCACTTAAGACTTAAGCGTAAGCCGCCGTTGACGCAGAATCTATATACTGCTTAATCCGCGCGCTTTCAAAATTCTTTCGTGCTATAACATCGTGTGACACGATAAAAGGTGTTCCTAAACAATGAATATACTTGAATAGCAACCTTTAGTATTTTTTAATATACTACTAGCTGACCCCGCGGACTTCGTACCGCCTTAAACCTCACGGAGCCCGAGACCTTTCCAACGAATGCAAAACCGTGGAAATCGGTTCGTGCGTTCTGGAGTTATAGCGTCAGGGAGGAAAACCCGACTTATTTTTATATAGTAGATTGAACATGTTCAATAGTATAAAATCATAACTAATATACAGTAACTAACTGCAAACGGTAAATTTCGGTAGAGACAAGACGACTTACTTCATATTTTATTTTATTTTATTTATTTATTTATTCATATGGTTGCATACACTAAAAGTGCTAGGGATCCTAAAGCTTAACCAGGAATTTAGATGACCTCGCTGCCTAAATAGTGAAATAAAATATTCAGCTGGCAACATTGAAGTAAAAAAGGTAAGCATAACCCTGCAGTTTTATTACTATTGACTCTGTAGACCTCACTATTTCATTTTTTATAGTTTTTTTTACATGTATTTTGAACCCCATAGTTTTGCCATTTTCAAAGAAAATATCCCAAAAAAGAATCTACAATAAAACTATACATTTTGGAACTTGTTCACAAGATTTCACGAGAATCGGTGGAGAAGCGTTTTGAAATGTGAAGGCGCGGGACTTTAGATAGTAGAAGATCTCTACCTACCGCCGGTTCCGCGTCCGAGCGAGAAAACTTGCCGGCGCAGCACCAGTTTAATTAGTGCAGATTTTTTACCAAAATCCTAGTTCATACGACGCTACTTTGTTTATATACCGGCCTCGAAGCATTAAAGATCCAAGTTACGAGAAAAACCGCTAAACACGCGTGAATTTCAACTCTCCAGACAGTCTCGCAGAGAACGGTCTAAATATTATATTTTAGGAAAAACTGCCCGCTTTTTTGGCACCGTGTCCAACATTTTGACACAAAAAACAATGGGCAGTTCATGCAACGTACTGTAAGATACGGAAACCGAGAGGAAATGTACGAATATTTTTCATATTCTTGTAAACCGAAGTTTTATTAGAAAAGGAAGCCATTGTAACAATGTTAGCGTGTTTGAGCTTGCTTTGTTCCATTTCATTTGAAACGGGAGTACGTATCCTGTTAACATTGTTTGTACTCAAACAAGCCGTTATAGATTACTAGCTTCTGCCCGCGACTTCGCCCGCGTGGAATTCGGTTATCGCGTTACCGCGGGAACTACGTGTTTTTCCGTTTAAGTAGCCTATGTCCTTTCTGGGGACTCCAACTATCTCCATGTCATTAGGTGTAAATCCATACTAATATTATAAATGCGAAAGTAACTCTGTCTGTCTGTTACCTCTCCACGCTTCAACCGCTTGACCGATTTTAATGAAATTTGGCATGGAGATAGTTGGGGTCCCGGGAAAGGACATAGGCTACTTTTCATCCCGGAAAATGCATAGTTCCCGCGGGAACGCGATAACCGAATACGTGGAATTCCACGCGGGTGAAGTCGCGGGCAAAAGCTGGTAAAAAATAAGTTTTATTGTTATTTTAGTATTTAAACAACAATGTTATGGCTATCCTTTATTAATCGTACCCCTCCCATTATAGGATAACGGTCTGTCAACAATCCATACACGGAAATTATGCCTTCGACCCGAATCCCAACCGTATAGGGGATTACGACGGATTACAAAGATTCAATTTTACAATGTAGGTACCCTAGATTGCATTGAAATATTTTACGGCCCTGAAAATTACGATACCATAAATTCCAACATTATCTCCTCATTCATTGTCCATGTATGATATAGTCAAATATATTAAGGTGGATTTACAACGTACGATGCCTAATAAATAATGCAGATAAGTATATTCATATCAATTCTTTTCATTTATTTAAGGAGGGAACTATAATTATAATTTTCCTAATTTCCTATGACCTGTTCCAGGACTCTAAGTATCTTCAAACTAAATTTCATCTAAATCGATCCAGTGGCTGAAGCATAAAGAGGTAACAGACCACAAAGAAACAGACAGAGTAATAATCGTATTTATAATATTAAAACGGTTTAAATTAATTAGCATCCTAATCTTACAAATATAATAAAGCTGAAAGTTTGTATAATAAAGGTGAAAGTTTGTGTGTTTGGATGTTTGTTAATCAATAACGCTAAAACGGCTCGATCAATTTGCATAAAATTTGGCAGGTACAGATAGTTTGTAACCTGGATTAAGCTATAGGTTACCTATAATCTCGGAAATCCCGGAAACTCACTAGATGGACCCCGGAAAAGGACTTCAGATAGAAATCCCGGTAATCCCAAAATCCCGTAATCTCGGAAATCCCGTAATCCCGGAAATACCAGAAATTCTGAGCAATGCCTGGAAAAGGTCTTGGAAAAAGGGCTTTGGAAATATAGTGCTAAAATCCCTGCAGACGAAGTCGCGGGTAAAAGCTCGTAGTGAATAATTTTAGTTTACTTTTGATATAAAATAACTCCAACACTCCGCATAGCACATAATAGTATACCTAGTAAACTACAGTACAGTAGTACAGTACCCAATCCCTTCGTGCTAATTTACCACAAACACTCATACCTAGGTTACTTTACACAGCTACAGGACGTATAAATTCACAAGACTCAAGTACCGAGTGAGGAGCAGTTCTTCTGTAAACGACTCAACTTTTGCACCTCTCGGATGAGCTCTTGAGTAAAGCACGACATAATTAACTTGGCGAGTGGGTTAAGCAGTAACAAACTCTGTGTGAACGCCGTCAGTGTTTCGCCGCGCGCCGTCTTAGCGACGTCGTGCTGTGAGAATCTTACGTCGCAATATCGCTGTCCGGGTACTCATTAAGAGTGCAGTTTAACTCTTCAAGTGTCAACCCTACCCTATGCGATAAGACGTACAACATGACGCAATTTATATGGCCGCCGGATTAAGCAATATTGGACTGTTTGTCAACGTAGTAAGCGCTTCGCCGCTCGCCTTTTATTCGTGTCGTGTTGTAATTAACTGTCCCATGGCTGTATACATGCGTGTTTGTATTAGATACACTTAAAGTTTGCGGAGAGAAAAATTAAGGTTCAAAACTTGTGTATAAAATGCTGCAATGTCGATATTTTAGTTTAGTTAGCGGAGATGAAATAATTAACAACCCAGCGTTGATACTGAAGGCTAATACGTAAACAGGCTACTACATCTAATACTTTAAACAGCTAAAGGTGGGTTGATTCAAACAGTTACATGAAACAAAAAAACCTGAGCAGAGCTCGTTATATTTTTACTTGGATAAAATTACATTTTCGTGTGGAATGACAACTCGGCGGCCATATTTAGCGACCATGAGTCCGTCAACTGTGCTTGAATGTTAATCCAGGCTAAGTTAGCCTGTTTGCACGTTTGAGATAAACTGTAAATCTACATCAAAATACCATTATGGTAGTCAAACTGGTCTTTGAACAATTTATATAAACTATGCTTTTGTGTGTTTGTAAGTTCTCGAGTGGCGCCCGCGAACCGGGAGACGAGCTGTCGGTAGGCCTCCCACAAGATGGAGCGACGACCTCGTGAAGGTTGCGGGAAACCGGTGGAAGCAAGTAGCACAGGACCGGTCTGAGTGGCGAGCCTTGGGGGAGGCCTATGTCCAGCAGTGGACGTCTTTCGGCTGAAATGATGATGATGATGATGATGATGCTTTTATGTATATACAATATTGAAGGAAAAACCGGCCAAGAAGCGAGTTAAACTCGCGTGGAGAGGGTTCCGACGCTTGATTATTTTCAATGACGTCATTTTCAAACCGTTTCACAGGAGCTCTTTTATATGATAGATTTCCAATACCATGGACTTTTAAATAATTTTCCTGTAATCTTTAGGTCAATACCTATCCTCCGTATTTTTTTCAAAATTTTAGGTCCAGTAGTTTCGGAGATAAGGGGGAAGGAATGGTCATTTTTCGCCTATTTTCTTAAATAACTCGAAAAGTATTGACCAAAAAGAAATGAAAAAAATATATTTGAGATCGTCATAAGAAGTACTTTCATTTGATATGTAACACGATATAGTTTGAAAAACTTCATCAACATTTTTTCATATTTAGCCCCCAAAAATAGGGTCTATATTTAAAATTCATTTATTTTCGTTACATGTTCCTCTTTGGGTCACAAACTCACATTACTACTACAGCCTACTTGCGTCCCACTGCTGGGCACAGGCCTCCTCTCATCACGAGAGGGCTTGGGCTATAGTCCCCACGCGGGCCCAGTGCGGATTGGGGACTTCACGCACATCTTTGAATTACTTCGCAGATGCGTGCAGGTTTCATCACGATGTTTTCCTTCACCGAAAAGCTCAGTGGTGATTTCAATGAATTTCGCACATAAGTAACTTAGAGGTGCGAGTCGGAATCGAACCCCCGACCCTCTGCATGAGAGGCGAGAGGTCGAACCACTAGGCCACCACGGCTTTTTTTCAAACTCACATATACGTACCAAATTTCAACTTAATCGGTCCAGTAGTTCCGGAGAAAGTCAACTGTGACAGACGGACGGACAGACAAACGAGTGATCCTATAAGGGTCCCGTTTTTACCTCTTGAGATTCGGAACCCTAAAAACAGGTTGAATGAAAATCAGTGACATGGAATAAGTCAGTTACTTTTTCAATACATTGTAAACGACGCGATTAGACTCTGAATAAGTCAACACAACAAAAAAGAAATAAAAGCGGACACAAAGGGACCGAATTCGCACCACATAAAGTATTAAGTTTTCCTCCGTTGCCCGACGTCTTCGACGTCGTCTTGACTGAATACAATGTTTTCTCATAAAATATCCTACCTTCGAAGCTAATATCACGTACTAAAAGGTGTTATCGTAATGATTGCTAATAGGCAACCTTGAACGTAAAGCTTTCAGTAAAGTGGCCGGAATTCCTGCAGGATCCACACGTTCCCCGTGTGGATTTTCTCTATGAAATCTAACGATAAACGCTCAAAACAAAGAGCGTTTTGTGATTTCAACGTATTTATTCATGCGCTGAAATTCATTTGCCGTGTTAGTTGGAGAGCAAATATTTTACCGGGTCTGTCTAACTTGTAGGACTATTTTATAGCAGCGGCGTAGCGGAAAAGTGCGGTTACCGGCTACCGGGCATTTTGCCTGTGTATGAAATGATCCTGAATTTCCTGATACTTAGAAATGGCTTTTAGTGGAAAATAATTAGGTTACTGATGTTATTGTTGTTGGTTTTACATACATAAACTCACGCTGGTGTCCAGTTTCAGGTTTTATATACTTTTTTAATCTTAAATAGGTAAAAAAGTTTATAAATTGGTACATTAGGTATTATATTTTGTTACTTAAATTTTACCAGGCAATCCAATTTAATTGAATTTTCATAATAAAATATGTACACAGGTGCAACCTACCTACACACATCAAAGTATCATTCATATCAACCGCTGTCTTAAAACGCCACGTTGCTTGTATCACGAACTCTCAACCGTGTCTTCTCTAAAAGGAGGAATAATTGTATAAACTTTTAAAATCTATTAAAACACAAGGGACCTAATCTAACGGTCCCATGAAATAGAATAAAGTAACTTCGTGATGAAATAACTGGCGCTGCGCTTTTGAGAGCTCACAATTCCATAACTGGATTAACGAGACGTCAACGATTGGACTGTCCGATAGGAGTGAAATGCTTTTCAACAAAACCATTAGCCTGCATGGAAAATAGATTGTTTGCTAAACAACTCAAAATAAAATAGAGTTTGAGTATTAAGTATTTAATTGAAATTTAAAAGTTTTGATACCTACATACACGTAGTAAGGTCAGTTTCAATTGGCTTTAAATGTATCTACACTCAACAGCAATAAAAACGGGTCGCTTTGTATGGAAAATCCTATACAAAGTGACCCGTTTTCATTGCTGTTGAGTGCAGCTTGATATAGCTGAATAAAAGCAAGTGACGTGCGTAAAATAAATTCTTAGAAATTGAAAAAAGAAGAACAGTTATAAAAAGACAGAGGAATGCCGATTATTTTTAAACTAAGTACTGAACAGATTTTCTTCAATCAGCTAAGAACACTTTCATGGTTGAGTGGTTGAAAATGCCTTTATGAATTCATTCCGTCAATTGTATTTTATAGTGCAATGAAGTTTAAATAAACCTCAGCTATCCAACAAATAAACTAAATCAAAATCAGTTCATCTTCAAGATTAGAGCTCGTATATATTGTATAAATATTAACTGCTGCCCGCGACTTCGCCCGCATGGAATTCGGTTATAGTGTTCCAGCTGGAAATAAGCATTTTTCAGGATAAAAAGTAGCCTATGTCCTTCCCTATCCAACAATATCCATACTAAATTTCATCTAAATCGGTCCAGCTGTTTGAGCGTGGAGAGGCAACAAACAGACAGCGTTACTTTCGCATTTATAATATTAGTATGGATGGAAGTACGGATTTCAGAAAAATAGAATAGACTAAGGTCTTTTATATCAATTGGAGAACTTTCCTGAAAGAACACTTAGGTAGTTTCATAGTTTGTATTTAACTGCAACTAAGCCGAAAGGAAGTTAATGTTTTCATTAACGATAAACATGGCGACGGAGTCAGCTTGCAAACTGTTGAGCCGAACTCTTTGAATTATTCCCAACTCCGAGGTTTTTACCAACTTTAGCGAATTCTGTTAATGAAGTCTAATAAAAGGGCTTTGCGAAAGTCTCTTTTAATCAATATGTTAAACAATGAAAAAAAAAAGACTTAAAAAACTTGCAATTTTACCTATATAGCCTTACATGTACAATTCAGGGGTTCAAATATCAGTCTTATTTAGTCCAAGTTTAGGTTCAAAAGTGAGCTTTCAGGATGAATATAAATATCAGAGTGTTAGAATTCCGAGTCAGTGGCGTGGCAAGAGGCCTGAGGCAATAAATGAGGGCCCTTTCTTTTTTTATATCAATGGTGTAGGCAAACAATCGCACAGCTCACCTGGTGGTAAGTGGTCACTGCAGCCCATGGACACCGAAATCTTATGATCCCCATTAAGAAACCTACAGATCTCGAATGCGTTGCCTATACCCCGAGGCCTAAGAAGGAATGCCTCTGTGCCAGAAATTTCACCGGCTGCCTTAACTCCCTACCGGAACACCACAGTGCGAGCACGCAGCATTTGGCGGCAGGTTAGCGGTAAAAGACGGTGATACCCCCCGGACGGACCTAGCACCAGGCCCTACCACTAGCTTCTAATTTATTTAAAAAAACAACTCAGGGGGCTCCCTGAGGTCGGGAACCCTGGAGCACTTGCCCCTTTGTATCTACGCCACTAGTCCGCGTCATCCGCGTGGTGACTTAACCTATACAGCATTTACAGAATAGGTAACTGTATCTGTGCATAGACGTTCTACTTTATACTAAGTAACTAGCTTCTGCCCGAGACTTCATCATAACCACCATCAAGAAGAGTCACAACAGGTCTTATCGCTAAAGAGAGTTACTTTGATTTTGTTCTTCGTTATCTTTCTATTTGCTAAAGTAATTAAAACCTCAGTTCAAAAATATCAACTACACCTGACTTGATTAATGATAAACTGTTCTGATTAAATTGCACTGAATCCTACTGAAAAGCAATTACAGTTTATTTGTCAATGCTTTGCGTCAAGTTGCAGCCGTATTCAATTTATTTGCGACATATCGGAAACACGCCATTCGGTAAAATAGTAAAATGTTTATCTATCAAGCTTAAATCCAATGAAATATTATTTATGTATACTCATAGGTACCAAAGTGTTTTTTATGGTTTTAACGGAACACATCAGTGCGAGCACTGCTATTTGGAGACGGTTAGCAAGTAAGACGGTGAATAGCAATCCGGAGGCATTTTGCAACAGAGCCTCTCGATTCGAGAAGCAAAAGGATTTCATAGGGATTCTATAAGAACGTCTAAAGGTCAGCCAGATTTAAAGTACTATTCGAGCGCCGTAACGTTTTTACGTTCCCTATAGAACCCCTATAGAATCTCTTTCCTTCCTGAATCGAGGCCCAGGTCTTCCCACCAGCGATTATTACCTCTGTGAACATTGAAATTCTAGATATGTATGCCAATATTTATATTGGAACCATTTACATAAACTACGATATTAATTTAATAAAACCTTGGTCTTTAGTCGCCTCGTGGCCATATTTCGTTATTAAGGAGTCTTAACCTATAAAGGTGCCAACATGCTTTACAATTAGATACGTGCCTACGTAAAGGGACATTTATTCGATGCGTCATAGTAATTGGTAAAGGTTGGTTATTAATATTATGTCTCCGATCGTTCGTTGCGGCTTACGGCCGACATGAGTTTTATCGTTTTTTTTTTTTTTTTTTTTGCCTAAATAGCAAATTTATATTTACTAATAAAATTATTTCCATTACGTGGGCTCAAATGATTATTTTGATAAATATAAATATCAAGTGATGTTATGCAAGCATATGCAAGCAGCAGCGATCGATCGGAGACATTGACAACCCACCTTTATAATCTGCAGAGATCTTCTACTATCCAAAGTCCCGCCCCTCCAAAATCCAAACCGCTTCAATGTATTTGTGAAAGTATTTATAAAGCGCCACGAGCACTCTCAATGTATGTGTGCGTGCTGAGACAGCCGTCAAACAAAATCAAATACTCGGATTAGTTGTCAGACTAGTCATGTCACTAATAAGCTCATTATTAGCAGTATGGCGCTGCACTGGCGCACTCTATGAAACTGACACGTCCGTTCTGTTGCGCGGCCGGCTTAGTTATGATTAGTTGACCAACAAATCTTGTAATAAGTGAGATTTTACAAGTACTAATTACACAAAAAGTAAAAACATGTTGACATCGTGATAAAATGAAATTTTAATTTACTGTACATATTGTTTGCGTTCTTTGATTTTCTAATGAAATTAAATGTTTATAATATTGTAAAACATTTATTTTTATTTAATGAGACATTTAAATAATGGTACAGTATATATAATGTAAGACATAAAATTGATAAATCCTCGGAACTCGGTTCCAGTTAACAGACTTTCATGATTTTTTTATTGCAAAGTATTATGAATCAGTTTACCCATAATATATAAACTCGCGACTTTACCCGCATGGAATTCGGTTATCACGTTTTCCCGCGGGAACTATGCGTTTTACTTGATTAAAAAGTAGCCTATGTCCTTTTCCTTTCCTCCATACCAAATTTCATTCAAATCGGTCTACGGTTGAAGAGGGTTTACCTCTTATTGACAGAAAGACAAACAGATATATACTTTTTATATCTCACACGTTAAAATCTATCCAGCCGTTTCGGCTACAGAGCGTGCCAAAGAAATATACGTATAGGTACATGGCAAATGGAAAATGGAAAGAAGTGGTCTCTGCCTACCCCTATGGGAAAAAGGCGTGATATTATGTATGTATGTATGTATGTATATATATACATCCGTAAAACATAACCCTCCTTCTGGCGCAGTCGGGTAATAAAAGTCTGAACAAATGCGGGCCTCTTCACAATATACGACAGAACGAACTGGCAACTACTCTGTCACTCAATCATTAGATGGACGCAGTTCTGCAAACCAGATCCAACCCACAGCATGACAGTTTTGAATGCAGTCAGTACTTTCGTGTCATTGAGCGACGTGGTACCAATAGCTTGACTGTCTCGGACCGCTCCCGGTCCGCTACTGACGATGAATGCTTACAAACAACTACATACACACTCTTTCGTAAGGATGAGACTAAACACATTGAAACAGTAATTTGGAGGGGCGGGCCTTTAGATAGTAGAAGATCTCTATATATGCAAGGTCGCGACTGACTGACTGACTGACTGTTCAACGCTCAGTCCAAACCGCTTATGATAGTAGTTTGAAATTTGGAGACAACATTGATTTTATATTGTAGGCGTCGTTTAAAGAGCTGGTTAAATATATTTTACCCGTGATGTATCATATCTTCACTTTGAAACCGAGGAGAAAATCAAATTGCGTTCTTGGTGCTACGAAGCGGAACGCTTGCAATAAAGTAAATCAGTTCCAGTTAAGATGCTATTCAGAGCCCGGACGACCCTCATTGAGTTTTTTAAGCAACTCAAGCAAAAAAAAGATCACAACAGAGCTGTATACTGGGCCATTTCCATAACTCACCGTCATTTTGTGGTACTTGGTCTAAAAAAAGCTTGCTGTAACGTTTTCAGAAGTGGACAGTTACATAATTGAGGGCTTTTGGATGTCAACTGTTTTATATGAAAGCAAAATACCCATAGACTGTTTTGTTTAATGTATAAGCGAAAAAAAAGTTACCTAAACCATTATGTATTCTTACCCAAATTGTGGTTACAAAACATAAAGGATTTTAAAAAGGCTTCACAACTATAATCTGTAGGGACCTACCGCAATGAATGTTCTTTTTGTGTCATGCATAGTTATTTAGAGTAGGCAAAATATTGTTTGTTACTCGAGTAACGTTATTCGATAGCTTTTACGCCACATCGTCCTCACATTACACCCCCACACCACACCCAACTTGGGTGGGTAAGCAGTCTCGAAAACGTGTTTGCAAAGTAAGGCATCTGGCAAATTAGAGCGTTTTCAACTCATTGTACCAAAACTATCCCCAATGCGGCCATTTGTTTGGAAATCTTGTTGTAGTCGGACAGAAGGTACAATAATACGTCAGCGGGTAAGCCTCCAGAGGCGTTTACGGGCGCGAGGCGGGCGTAGGGTTATTTATCGATGGTAACTGCCATAAAAATGTTGGCAACACACATTAACGGCGCGCGGAACGCATGCCGTGATGACGACTCGTTACTATTTTGTTTATGTTTTCACTTGGTAGCTTTACGATATGCTTTAGTACGCAATTTGCGATATCTCAATCGCATTCCCTGAGGTTTTGTTGAATTAAGTTGTTCACGAAACGATGTTTACAAGAAAAGAGTAGAATTTAGGTGAAATAAATAGATCGCTTTATAGCTATAAAAGTAGCCGTCTCGATCTGCGTTTTTCCGGTTCCCTTGGGAATTGCGGGAAATCCTCTCTTGGTGCTCCCTACACATTCCCAATTTCATTTTCCTACGACAAGTAGTTTCAGCTATGCATTGCCATCAGGCAATCAGTCAGTACCTAACGAATACATAAGGAAATGATATTCCACCAAAAACTTTTCACGTACCTACAGTGACTAGACGAGTACCTGCATATTTATGGCTGTTGATTCATGTTTTTCTGAAAGCATCAAAAATATTAGACATTGAGACATTTAGCTAATGTAAAACTTGAATGAACTAACATTTAAATAAAAAAGTATCCTTATACGAGTGAAGAGTGATAAGTAATAAGTCTGTAAAAGTCAAGTGACCGTAGGTAATGTATCTGGTCGGTTTTAACTCGCGAACTACTGATCGGTTCGAATTGCCACACAATTTGGTATGATTCCCGCGGGAATGCTCTGGGGAAATTCCACGCAGACAAAGTCGCGGGCAGAAGCTGGTTTATTTAAAAAGTTCTTCGAGGATTAGAGTAAATAAATGAATACTGTCAATTCAGCTTCGACAATGATTTATTACAGATTTTTTTCGTGCACACAATTTTAAATGTGCTCTCACTACTGAGAGCTTTTTTAATTAATTGCAATGAGGATTGTTAAAAGAATGACTAACGGTTTGTGAATGTTAAATCTAAAGCGCTTTTCGCCTCTCAAGCCGTTTGGAAATTTTCCTGTTCGGAAAATAGATTAAGGACAGATTTTTCAATCGTCAGACAAAATTTATTCTTCGAATAGTCCATACAAAATTCTAACTTATTCCGGAACGAATTCAAATTTTGTAGGGACTATTCGACGAATAAATTTTATCTGACGATTGAAAAATCCGGCCTTAAGGGACTATTTTCAATCGTGAGATAAAAAATCGTCGAATACCTAGTCCATAGAATATTTGAATTGAAAAATCAGCCCTGAACGATTTAAATTTTAAATTAGGTACAACAGTAATAAAATAAAAGTACCAATATTGATGAAAAAGTAGTATACTTATTTACAGAGCCCTTTTTTTTTAATAAGAGTTCGGTAAATTTCCTACTTGTAGGTAATAAAAATCGCGTGCTACTTACTCATAACAAACAAGAAAGTTAACTGCCGCGAATTGAAGCATTTCGTACTCTTATTTGACTTGCGCTTGTTTGGGAGTTGCCGCGAAGCCGAAGATACGGACTGAAACTCGACTTCGCTTAGTTACTAACTTTGTTTACTCCACTTCTTATAAGTACGTATTTGCAGATTAATAGTAGTGAACGCATATACTCGTAACATCGACTAAATATGCCATCATTAGGCATTTATTCATTTTCGGAAATTGGAGAACGTCATTGAAATAATAACGTGGACATTTTTGTTTTTGCTAACGTCTTATAAATTGATGAACGCCGGCTGACACAATAGTAGCGTTCGTTGTAGCGTTACGTGACGATATATCACGTATAAAATTATCGTCCGTAAACCGACTTTACAGAAAACCAATTTTTTTGATCAGTAGTTACAACACACGTAGAATTTGTTAGTAGGTACGAGTATTAGTTATCCTGTTAATAGGGTAATTTAATTTTGGGCATAATTATTTGGGTTAATTAATTGTTCACCCATACAGCACTAACTATGGTCACTACGATATATTTACGGGACCAACCTTAAACTTAGAAGATAAACCATTTCAAATTTCATACTCCTCGACGTATGTAGTTTAACCCATCCACTTTAGTGTACCTACAACTTAAAATTGGCGTGTTATATCCTCGCTGGAGCTTACGTTGCAGTTTATGGTATGATTTCCGAGAAACTCGTGTGAAATACAGGCATTCCTGATATACAATATACATAATAATATAAGACTAGTTAAATAACCTCGATGGTTTACGGATGAAAATTTTGTTATACAATTAACTAACTTTGCACTTTATAAAACAAATTAGTATAAAATAACGTCAATGTTATTTTTAAACTTCCTGTAAATGTCTCGGATACTAAATTTAAGAGTCCCCTCCTTACGTACGTACTTATGTACGCTCCTTCACCATACAAACGTACCTAGTTGCGTTTTATTTTGCAAACTGCTTATCAGATTAGCACCAATTTTTACAAGTAATAGTGGAGCAGAGATATTAGTGTTCAAAATATACTTTGATTGTAATAAATTTGATAACAAGGAAACTAAGAGCATTTTCTTTTCCTCCATACAAACTTCAAAATTCAGTTTTTTGACTGTACTTTAACTGTGCTTTATTTTACCACGACTTTTACTAATTTCGGACACTCGCAATAATGATTTTATTATATACCTATACCAAGTTTCGAGTTAATCTGTTTAGTAATTTGAGAATAAAAGCGAAACTACGTTTGTATGAAAAGTTGAGAAACGCCGTGCGTACTGGGAACTCTTAAAAACGTCAGGTGAGAAAACAAAAGCTTCCTGTGTATGAGCACCTCCGGTTTAATATGTTTTCTCAAGCCGCTTAGTTCTAGATGAACGGTGCGAAACAGGCTTTACCACTGCAGATAGAAAATGTTCTCTCCAAAAGTATGATTTACAGGGACTTCCCAGGTACCAGGTACGACACAACTTAAAGGCGCGCGGATTAAGCAATAATAGACTCTGCGTCAACGATATAAAGTGCGTCGTGCTGTACGTGAGTGAGAACGACGAGAAAATAATTTCTCTACGCGATACAAGCTATCGCTATCGAAACGAGTGCGCTGTCGAAATCTTGATACATTTTAGCTATTCGTTTTAGCTATACTTAAAATGGAACTTGAATAACATGTAACAAACTAAGTAGGTTTTTTTTTTTGTTAGAGTTGTATCCTCTTATATAACTAACGCAGGTACAGTCAAGGGCAAAGATATCTATCCGATCAAAGCGCCAAAAAAAGTATACGTACATCAAATCTATAACAATAGGCATAGCAATAGTGTGGCTATATACATAATTATACGAACATATTTAGACTCTTTGGCAGAGCTGCTTATTTGCTCTTGATTCTATTACCTATCATAAGATAGACAATTGATTTTCCAGCGTCATTTGTGATCTTCGAATTCTTCAAGTAATAATCAGAAAGTCCAATAATAACGGCGTATCTGGCCGTTGAAAAATCACGCCTAAATTATATAAAATTGTATTAATAATTGAAAGACCAAAATTCACAAATGCTTAAGTGTATGAATAATTTCTGTTGCCATTTCTCAGCTCGTCATAGGATTCCACAATGGCTTCGAAGCCAGTTTGTTAAGGACGGCACCGTTTGCTTATTCATAAGAGCGCGCCAGAGGCTTTTTGCCAGATAAATTATTTACAAATCCCCTGGATGGACTAACAATGCGTTTGCCCCTTACGGTTGTGATTTTCCTGTAGCAGTTAATTATGCATTTTGTATTAAGTACTTGACTCTCCTGTAGGTATATACTTTACTCGACTTTAAAACGGTACAACTTACGAACACCTTACAGAATTTTCGAACATAGAACGTTACCTATATTTTTTGGCACTTACGCGGCAGATGCCTACTAAAGTTTCGTAACTTTCGTAATTACTGTGTACCGTGTGGTACCGTAAAATGCTTTAACTTTTAGAGCAGGTTCTGAAGGGATGTTGTTCGTATGCAAAAATCGCGGACCGCGAAATGTTTTGTGGTTCGTCTACCTGAGACCCTAGACTTTGTAAAAAGGCAGCTTAAAGCATGGAAGCGGTGTTTTTTTGTAGTTTTATTTTTTGAAAATATTATGTTTATTGTTATTTAGCGAATATTTATTCATTCATATTCATATTCATATCATTTATTGCGAATCATGCTCATTTCAAGACATTCTTTGCTATTTTCTGTTTAATTTGTTATCGTAGTCTCTTAGTCAATTATGTATAGATATTATTTTGTTATTTAGACAATATTGATTGAAATTAAATATCCTTCGCAAAAATTATAAATATGCCCGACTGCAAACAAAATTTTTAATCAAAGCTTTAAGCGACATCAATTTTTTTTTATGTCGCTTAAAGCAGCAGAAAGATCAAATTGTTACCGTTAAGTATCTGAACAACGAAAAAGGGTGTTAAAACGGCAGTGGTTACATAAAGAGGGTTCTAGTTACATACTTTATTACATGCGACATGCATTAGGCGCATTTTTGACGCCACCCTTGCCATATTGCGGGTCTGTCGTGATTTATTCATACGAAGGTTGGGGGTCAGATGCTCACTCAGCCGGGATAAAAACAGAAACGAACCGTATCGAGGTGGATTCAGCGAACCTGAGGCATAATCTTTGACTTTCTTTTGGGCAATTCAATACACTTTCTGTAAAATATTTCTGACAGTTATGTATTCTATTTGAGATCACCGATGTCGAGATCAGAGTTTTACAGCATATGAAACGCCTATTTAAGATTGAGTCACATTGAGTTACCTTGAATAAATATTTTATTATTTTTTATAGAATAATAATAAAAACTTTCGTTTAATCCTATGTCTTAAAGTGTGTATACATAATTTCGTGGTGGTTATTTTTCAAGGGTTTTTATCAATATTATTTAGATTTATCATGATTATTTTCTTTTATAAGAGGGGTTAAGTTACGGGACTATTATACCTACTAGTTAAAACACAATCTTAAACTGCGAACCCTAAATTAAGAAACACCCCTCGCTCTCAACGGATTTTAGTAGCCGTGGCTCTCGCGACGGGATCGACAAACTGGCAAACTTATACTTATATATTATATATACTTATATACTTATATATATTAAATCTAAAAACTTGTGTTAGAACTAGAGGTTCAAGGATACTTGAGTCAGTCTGACTTAAACCTTATAAGCGTACATATACATTCGTAGACAATACTCCAGAATGTTTATTGACGACTTGACAGACGGACAGACAGACAGACAAACAGACAGACGGACAACGAAGTGATCCTATAAAAGTTCAGTTTTTTTTCCTTTTGAGGTACGTAATCCTAAAAATTACGAATAGAAGTTTAGAAAACCATGATTGTGGTTTGGTAAGTTCCATACATTCTGATTTAATATAACATCCATCAGTTAAAATTTAAACCAATCACAATTATGCTATCGACGTGACTTGTTTTCAGGAGTTTAGAGTGTGTTATTGAAACAATCCAAACCATTAGGTATTCAGGATCAATTTTCAAGAAAATTGTCGGCTTGTGTTAAGTAGCCTAATGAGGCGCTTAATGCAATAAATGATGTGTGTAGCTTAATGATTAATCACTCCGACAACAAACGGGAGAAGTGTTCTCTGAGTTTGAATGTTTAATCATTTCCAGTTTAGTTCGCAAATCGTGATTGTGAGGCTAGATTGTGAGACCCACTGCTGCACTCACACAAGCTAATCGGGGGTTCATTATATTGTTCTTGCGTTGCTCTGGGCCTATATTCTAAGTTTCAAATTAGGGATCTCGCTATTCTCTATATATGATCGCTCACGCGTCGAACTTTAAGCAGCTAGATTTAAAGTTCAACTTGACGCGTGAGCGATCCTATAGGGAACAGCGAGATCCCTATTTAAGACTTCGAATATAGGCCCTATGCTCTGCAGTGAAAGTATCCACCTACAATTTAATACGAAGCGTATAAACGCCCGCGAGCTCGACCCTTCGCAACAGTGGGATTCTGGCTTATGTAGGTTATATTCTTCACAGAATAAGTAATAGTACTAACGTACAAAAGGCCGACTGCTAACAAAAAACCGGTTTTTTTGCACCGTACGCTCCCAAATTGGCCATCTCTTTCTATCACATGCAGCGCGCTCTTTCAGAGGCCACGCCCAAGCGCTAGGGCTGGCGCACTCGAGAACATATTAAGTGATGCTTCTAGTATCAGTAGGTACATAGGTTAGGTAGAATAGTGTTATTAACAAAATATATATTTAGGTTAAGTTAGTTATTTTTCATTATTATTAAAAACACTCGTCTACATAGATGCTACAACGTTATTCACTATTAAGTTGTCACATACTTTATCTGTCAATTTATGAATCTGCTAAATTCAAAATAAGACACACAGTCACACAACTGCATTATCATAATATTCATAATATAAGTACTAGCCGTTGTCCGCGACTTCGTCCCGAGTACATAGAATTTGCGTATCCAATGATACTATACTGTACATGCATAGTTATTGTTATTATTCTTATAGAAAAAATAAAAATTTGGGTCGTCTTGAACTACCTCCATACCAAATTTCATTATTTTACTCTTTACCAAATAATTACTTTTAACCAAATCATTTTACTGTTGTTGTTAATACAACCCTCTGCAATACAATATTTTTTTGACATAATTCAAATTTCTTAGCACATTTTCTCTCTTACGTCGCGGCGTACATTAAGAGTTTACGCGCGCGCGTGCATTCGCTAGCAGTGCGCGGCAACCACTAATCATCACGCCACGGTGCGAAGCCGGCGGGTACTTGTATCGAGCGCGAAGATATCAAAGAGTGCGCCGCGCCTGTATTCGTGTACACTTCAGGTAAGCAGTGCAGCAACTAGTACGTATTTGTTATGTATTTGTTAACATATTCACTCGTAGTTTAAATGTACCTCGCAAAGCTTGCTTTAGATAGTCGATTGAAGTAGAAATTTGTCCAGAGATCAATTACTCGAGAAGTCTGAATTCTTCGTACAATCAACAACTGAACATATGCCTCTGCTTGTGGCAAGGGTGACCCCTGACCTGTTAATAGAAATATTTATAATATATCTTGTACGTACTATTAAACGAGCTAACCGTGTAGGTATATTTATTTACAGAAACTATCTCAGTAACGGCTAAAACGATCTGTATGAAATTTAGAAAAAAAATTAAATAAAAAAAATTAATCGACTTCAAACTCCGATAGCCTGTGAAGTTGGTGTCAAGTTCACTATAAGACAGTCATAGCTTTGGGGCGGTTCACTTGACACCGACTTCACAGGCTGTCGGAGTTTGAAGTAATTTCTATTTTTTTATTTAAAATTTTTTTTCGGCTATAGTTTCCAAACATGTATACGATGGGACGTAAGTCTCACTGTAGTCTTTGAAATTGATGCCAAAATCATACACATGCTAACAAATTTTGAGGAGTTCCCTCGTTTTGTCATGGATCCCATCATCAGAACATATCAAATTATTAAAAGGGTTCAAGTTGGAGGTACACCTTTCAATTAAAAAAAGAATCATCGAAATCGGTTCACAATTGACGGAGATATGCGTGGCCATACATTAAATATATATATATATACGCGTCGAATTGGGAACCTCCTCCTTTTTTTTTCGTCGGTTGAAAAGGTACATAATATATATAATCGTTTCCGGGGGCGAAGAATCGATTGGTCTCTATGTCTGGGAATACTCATGCTAGCTATTTTTCACCCGAGAACAGCTCGGTCCCCACCTACTAACAATTAAAATTTATAAATGACTTAATTATATTAAGTGAATGATTTAACTGAAGGATTCAATAACAAAAGGTACCTAGCAACCTTTTCAACAACAGAAGCCTCCCATTAACAACACTTAAAAATTGAACTTTTTTTTAATGCTTCCTCTTTTTCAATGTTATAGCTCAGAATAAGAAAATACCTAATAAATAAAAAGTAACCAAGCATAAAGCTAGAATTATGATATTTGAATCTTCGCAATACTTACGATACCTACACAATGGAGAAAAACCCGATAAATGATGGGATTGTGGCCGCGCGATTCGATTCCAAAGCTTTGCATTTAAATCAGGCTCAGGCAGATGCACTTTCCATATTTTTCGTGGATTTTCATACGGCAGTGGAACATTTATCAGCCAGTCTGAGTTATATACGTGTCGAGATCTACTTCGGATGGATGCTGAGTACCTACTCCGTACTCGGCTTTATCATGCTCTCGTATCATTCGGAACTGGAGTACTTTACTTACCTGCTGACAATTGGCTCAGTCAATTGCATTGAAGTAGTATCTAATAGGAAGTCGTGGTGGCCTAGTGGTTCGACCTACCGCCTCTCATTCAGGGGGTCGGGGGTTCGATTCCGGGTCGCACCTCTAAGTTTACTTGAAATTCAATTTGAATTAACTACTGAGCTTTTCGGTGTGAAGAAAAACATCGTGAGGAAACCTGCACGGATCAGAGCTGAGGAGTAATCCAAAGATGTGTGTGAAATCCCCAATCCGCACTGGGCCCGCGTGAAGACTATAGCCCAAACCCTCTCGTGATGAGAGGAGGCCTACGCCCAGCAGTGGGCGTAAGGTAGGCTGTAGTAGTAGTAGCAGCAGTAGTAGTAGTAGTAGTATCTAATAACTAGAACTATAACTGTTACAAAAAATCTGCCTTAAGGTTAAAGGGCGAATTTTTTTATCACGTCTTTTTTATTAGCTGGTTAAAGTTTGCCAATTTTTATTTCGTAAGTCGTAAATTTCATACATGAAAATCTTCTCATTCTAAAAGGGCGTAAGTCAAAAATGACGTGGGTACTGTGACCCATTCTGCGCATATAATAGAGTAGATCATCATCATCATCATCATCATCATTTCAGCCGAAAGACGTCCACTGCTGGACATAGGCCTCCCCCAAGGCTCGCCACTCAGACCGGTCCTGTGCTACTTGCTTCCACCGGTTTCCCGCAACCTTCACGAGGTCGTCGCTCCATCTTGTTGGAGGCCTACCGACAGCTCGTCTCCCGGTTCGCGGGCGCCACTCGAGAACTTTATAGAGTAGATACTAGAAGAATAATCCGAGGTCCGAGTCATCCTATACCTATACAATACAATATACTTTACATCACCCTTGGCCGTAAAGTGGGATTTTCTGCCCGCTACGCGGAGAGAAAATCTCACTTCTTGGCCAAGGCAAGACGTAAAAATTTTGACAAACCACGGGCGGTAATTCGTAAAGCCCCAGATCGCATATTTATGGCCCTCACAGTCGGTTCGGGCCACAGAAACTTGCGATCTGGGACATTTACGAATTCACCACCCTAGGTCTGTAATGTACTATTATTGAACACCACACATTCATGGAACATATAAGTACTAAGTATATTAGTGGTAATTAATATTATAATAATTAGTGCTGTATAACTTACCTTCTAAGATAGAGCGGTGTCTCTTACCACAGGTTTCATCGCACACTTAAAAAGAGGCATCAATCTGTTTTTACCTCTGTAATCTTTTTATACTGAAATAAATCATTTTAGTATTTTTTGTATTCATAAATTATAGTAAAAGTAAGGTTGTCTGGCTGTTAAGCGATAAGACCGCTTGCTGTATGCCATACCTTTTTGTGCAATTACATTATGTCTACTGTTCCTTGATTGTGTGGTGTTCAATAAAGTATATTGTATTGTATTGTATTGTATTGTATAGTACCTGGGTGACCGAACTTTGCTCGGGTGGCAATAGCTAAAAATAGACAATAGCTAATTTTCCCAGATTGAGACCAAGCTAGAACGATTTTCCACCTCCATAAGCCCCTATATTTCAAATTTCATCTAAATCGTTAGAGCCGTTTTCGAGAGCGCGATCTATGTAAATATTTATATATATACAAATATTGCTCGTTTAATAATATAGGATACCTATATTTGTACTCACATTCTTAAAAACGGCTCTAGCGATTTCGAACACTGGGTTTACGAGGGCGAAATCGATATACCTAACTAGGTCTCATAATATCTGGGAAAAATCATTTTAGCTATTTTCATGCGAACAAAGCTCGCCCGCCCAGATACTGTCATCATTATCACTGATTCATTATGCGTGTAAAAATAAAATGCATCACAAAAATAAATAATGATCCACTACAGTAGAAAGTACTTACGTCTCCTCTTAAAATATTATAAATGGGAAAATATTTATCCGAATGCATTAAACATCATAACTCCGACTCATGTCATGAATAATGCTATTACAAGCAGCCGTTTTAAATAACTATAATTAAGGTTAAACTCGAAAAATGAATTGCTTTTTTAGGGATCGAAACGACTAGCGGAATATAATAATCGTATTATGAATTGAGAAAATGTATCGTCACTGAATAAAGTCAAACTGTCGACGGCTGGTTTATTAAGGTGGAGTTTAATGTAAATTTTCTTCTGTAGTAAATTCTACTCTCACAAACGTTGCGCCAATATAGCAAGGTCTACGTGTAATAAATGGCGTCCATTTAATTGAATTATGTCACCTGGACACAGGGAGCCGTCTCAATTTGGCTTAATTTATATCTCGACCGCATCACGACGCTACTAGTCTCTCAACCTGCCTATGAACGTGTCAACTAGGTATTCATCTGTTTACTTAGGTATACAACTACACGGTCTCCAGTGTATAGTTTAATACGGAGGTAACTTTGATTTCAATGTGACCCTACTTTGCTTTGATCTACGAAACTATTTTTTTTAATCATGACGACGTAATGCTTCTTGGCTTATCCTCTTATTTAAACTACATAAGTAGTATCCATTCAATATTTCCCTAGTTATTTACAAAGATGTCACAAAAATACTGTTCAATTTTGTGAACGTAATATAAGTAGATATTTCGAATAAACGTGCAGCGAAATTATTTCCAAATTGGTTTTGTTGATTTAAATTAGATAGTACATAATTATAGGTACTCATTTTTCATACGTTGTTTCTAATATAACTTTAGCGCATCTGATGGGTTATACTTTATCCAGTAGCAGGTAAACTAAAGTATTTTTTGTTTCTTTCGTTATGATATTGTGTTGGAATAAGGAGACCCTGTAACAAAGCAGTTACTCCCTTTGCCCAGTGAACATATTTAAGTACACAAAGACAAAACATTCAATTAATCGTTTATCTTAGCTGGGTTCACACATCATGCTCTCAACCACAGAATATGTAGTAGTACTCGTATGTCTCAACATTGTCTCCCTACAGACAGACTCATTCAGAATGTGGGTACGTTTCCGCCTTGTTGAAGCTAAAATTTTATAAGGCATTTCCGTGAGAATTTCGGGCAAGGTTAGTAAGGGACCAAAGACATATTATACTTCGTATCGTCTGAACGGGACGATCGACCTTTGGAAGCACTCTCACATGGCCGATTAGCACCCCGTTCCCAGCTCGATTGTCCTTTCAACTCGCATTAGCAAAGACAATAATAGTCTCACACATTCGGAAAGCATTTTCGTAAACAATGAGACGATAAAATTTTACGAACATGTAGATAAAGCGATGTTGTAGGTAGTGCATTAGTGAAGTTTTATGCACCATTAAGTTTATTGAAAGTAATGATATTATACCAAAACGTTTTTGAAAATACAACGTTAAAACTGCTTTTAAGTATGTCGTGAGATTCATGGATAGGTAAAATGTATTGTATTTTTTATTAGTGACTTTCATGTAATGATATTCTCTACTCCTTGACAATGTAAACGGAATAAGAATGTAAACACACTAATCAACTTATATTGCTCAGAACGTTTGGAAATATATTTTTATTCATTTTAATATCTAAGTCGCCGAAAAGTAATAGGTCCTTACCTATTACTAAATTCTCTAACTATTACTTACTACTACTACTACAGCCTATTTGCGTCCCACTGCTGGGCACAGGCCTCCTCTCATCACGAGAGGGTTTGGGCTATAGTCCTCACGCGGCAACTACTACTTATTACTAATTAATAACTTCTCTAAGTCTAAGGCCTCCTCCGACATTTTCCACTGTTGCCTGTTTTTGGCAACCCTTCTCCAATTTTGTCTTGCTGTCAGTGTTAAAACATGTACTCAAATAGTGTTTGTATGCTTTACACCGGCCTCTTGTATCTAATCTGTCATTCGTCTCCTTTTCGTCTCTGTATCCGGCGAGCTGTGTCCGGTAACCTCTATTCGTCCCACATTCGTTCTCTCTGTACGTTCCCTGCTAATGTGTCATAATATGTGTGTGCATCGTACCGTAGTATTGAAATCTTATTTAAGTCTTGTAATTTTACAACGGTTTGACGCTGTAACGAAAGCCATTGTATTTATGAAGAATACATTCATCATTACATGGAATATTTCTTGTCATTTCCTGAAAACCTCACACTCCTATGCTTCATCACGACACCGCGCTGACTATCTGCCAAACAGTCAGCTTGAGTTAATCATACTATCTGGTGTGTTGTCTCTACTTCTTTTACCATATCTTGGATACCAGTTAGTGACTTTCCTGTCCCACTTCCCCTTCTTGTATCAGGTGACCTGTCCAGTCCACCCACCTCCACTTTAGATGGTCAAGTCGCCTGAAAATATCGGTCAGTTTTGTTTTGGATCTTAGGTCAAAAGCCAACAGCTACGTCATTATTAACGTGGTATTTGAATTAAACAGCCCAGCGGGGTAATCCATTAAAGGTTATGGCGAAATTAGACGGCCACCGCTCGTTGTCAGTAGCCGACCGCAAGCCAAATTGCGGGTTTGAGTGTGCAAGATATGTGGCGTGCTCTGACGTGCGCCACGGCCGGTGTTTAGGACGTGTACACGTTTTAAAACGGTGCTCAATTAGCCAAACAAAAGCCGAAGATCTCTGTACTAAACTACAGAACATATTTTAATCGTCGCGATTTATAAATGTAATGAAAGAAATAAAAAAATACTCTTTGGCTATGTAAAAAAAATGGTGCAGCACGACAGAACTTAGAAGCGCTCAAGCCGCGCACACTCTATTTTTGCTTAATTCACGCGATTTCTAAGTTGCTAAAAGTTACCCTTTAAACTTTTCAATTTGACACTCGTATTAATGGTCAAAATTAGATAGCTTCGGATAAATTCGTGGACAAACATACATGAATGCATACATACCTTACATGTGCCTACAATATTTAGTATATTTTGCTTGGAAACCCAAATAGATTATCATACTTAACATGTGAAAATCATTACAGTAGTGTAACATACATACCTGCGTATTAAATTGATACACAAGAAAAAGAAATTTTAAAAGACATTAGGAATGAAAAATAATTTCATGAAACATTGTTGTTACGCGAAACGGCTGGTTAGCTCAGCGTAATCCTGTAGCCCGAACCCGAAGCCACAGACCGGGCTGATTTTCAGCTACGACAATACCAACATGTTGCGAAAGATCGAGCGTTGTGTTTTCAAATAACATTGTACCAGTATCATAAATACCGATTTGTATTTTATTTCTAGTCGCGATTTCTCCCCGCAGGTGGCATGGCGACCACACTTCCCAGATTAAATCCGATCTAACTTAGCAGTAACCTCTATCACTAACCATAGTATCAGTTGTCTACCCTTGCGTAGGTGGGACAGGTACTTGCTTAGTCTAGTTAGCTTCATGTTTAATTATGTCTGTAGTAAATCTAACATTGTACAGACTAGCGACACTTGCAGCATTCAAAATTATGTCAAGATTAAGTTAATCTGAAAGAATAATTAAATCTGTTTTTCCATTTAAGAAATGTTTTTAACTTTTTATATAGTCATGGCTCTAGCTTAGATTTTTCCAAAAAATTAAAAAAGATTATTTTGTTAAGTAACGCTGATGATAAAGTAATTTTGTCAGATTTGATAAATAATTAAGCACCGATGAAGCTTCGTGAAAATACTTTTCATTAATTTAAAACAATCACAGCGTTAATTACTTGTACGTTTTGGGATAATTAAGGATATCTAATTAACTTTTAAATATAAACGGTCGCTATATTTGGCGTTCGTTGTTTGAGAATGAACTTTAATGAAGCCTAATTAGATACATACCTATTGAAATTCTAATCCCGTATCATAAAATTTGGATAATTTGACAAAAAAAAACCTGTACCTATACCTAAGATTGAAACATTTAAGTATATAAAAAAGATTGTCTTTTAACAATAAATTCATTGATATAATTATTTGTAATCAGGTTTCGCAGTATCCAATACCTATCACATTTTTTAATTAAAATAAGTAACCTCAAATAAGGTACCTTAATTCTTAAGCCATAAGGGTGGGATAAGCCTGTAATACGACGACGTGATGTCGTGGTAACAAATTTTAGATCTCATTTACTTGCCTAATCGAAAATTAACAGACTCAGGGTTGGCTTAAACACATTTAAATAAAACAGACTGTGAAATATACAACATTCTGACCAAATATTATTTGGATAACTACTACGTATTTTTTGTGTACCTATGCTTTTATTTTACGTATTTTAAATAAATAATTATTTAACCGAAATTACAAAGAACTAACCGATAAACCACAAACCAATTTATATTTTTAAGGTAATGTTTATTTTGTAGGTCATTGGTTTTTTTATTCCATATCCGTAAAAGGATTATAAGTACCTAGAGGAGGTTATTTTTAATTTTTTTGTGCATGTACATGTGCAGTAATGCATTATGTATAAAATTAACTGTTTGAGCTAATAAATCGGAAAACAGTATTTTGTAGCAGTTTGCAAGACATCCTTAAAATTTTAACCAAATGGTCTTCGAAAAAAAATACTATGCCATACGGACGGACGGACAAACGGAAAGGAAACGGACATGACGAAATTAAAAGGATTCCGTTGATTGCCATTTGGCTTCGGCGCGCTAAAATAATTAATGGGTATACACACAACCCCTTAACAGATATGTAGATGTAATAACCCATAACCTGTGTATAATACAATACTCGTAATTTGTAATAATATCTTATGTTCAAGTAGCTACCTGGACAACCGAGCTTTGCTAGGGTAAAAATAGCTAAAATGAGTTTTCCCAGATATACGACCAAGCTAGATCGATTTGTCCCCCCACACCTACCCTTTCGGAGTTGCGGGCAGAAGCTACAGTAAATAAATATGTTAGCGCGTTTAAAGTACCTATAAGGTATTGAGCGCAAGATCTCTATTTACATCAACTGTATTTTATTCCCGCTACTTGTTCAGTTTATCCGTTGGTACACTGATATGTGGCAAGCCTGTCGCGACGTCGCCGAAATAGATTTAATCTGGCAAAAGCGGAACGTGGCGATCTGTAGTCGAACACGGACTATAATTCAGTGCTTCCGATATTTATCGCCTAGTCGGCCAGGCTCTACACGTATTTGCCAAAACGATGTGTTTGGATATGGTTCGTGTTTTCGATTACGCTGAGGGTAAGTGGCTAATAATTAAATTCGTTTAGAAACTCATGCTTAGAACTCTACTTATTTCAGCTTGTGCTATTTAAGTTATATACAAAGAAACTTCTAGATGCGGCAAAGTCCAAATCAATGACACCTTATGCGTTCATTTGAAGAGCTTGTATTTTCCATCAGCAATTTTGAAACTGGCTCATCATCATCATCATCATTTCAGCCGAAAGACGTCCACTGCTGGACATAGGCCTCCCCCAAGGCTCGCCACTCAGACCGGTCCTGTGCTACTTGCTTCCACCGGTTTCCCGCGACCTTCACGAGGTCGTCGCTCCATCTTGTTGGAGGCCTACCGACAGCTCGTCTCCCGGTTCGCGGGCGCCACTGAAAACTGAAACTTGAAACTGGCTGACTTGCACCAATGCTGCTAACCTTGGGTCAATCTCTTAGTCGAGCTAAGTGGATACAACTTTACTATCTAAACCTGAGTTAAGCGCTCAACCCGAGGCTTGGTGCAAGCGGAGGTAAGTATCTAATAAACGATAGAAAATTATGGAGAAACGTCAAAAAAATAACTACAACAGTTAGAGCGTCCGCTTTAATTTTGCTTAACGGCCTACCTACTTTCAGAGGGAGGACGGGACGAGTTACCAAGCGTTATGTCTTGAAAGTAGGGAGGAATTTTCTTTGATCTGTATAATGAAATTAGCTATGAGAATCGATCAAACGGAGGGCTAATAAATATTCGATCCTATAGTTATTCAATAAAGTGGGCAGTGTTTAGTATTCCAGCGTGAATCACGGCTCGACGAGGCCAAATACTTCATTAGCCTACTTCTCGCGCGCCCTTAAGGGACAGAGCCGTTTGATTACGCACAATGAAGATATATTTCAGGTAATCAGCAGCTTTTTATTGGAATTGGAAGATTCGATTTGAATCGCAAAAGTATCGAGAACAGTTTGAGGGTTTTATTTTAAAATACGGCCAGTCCTTCTATTCTCTTAGTAATCTTGCGATTTCCATATCCATATTATATCCATGGCCCACTGCGACGGCTATGCGTGGCCTGTATGTGCTCGTTTTCCTCCCAATAATATAACATAGGTAACATTCAATCTAAATTAATAACTACCCTAACTATTATTACTATAATAAAAGGGAGATTTTTCCGTCTCTTTCTTTCTTTCTGTCTGTCTGTCTGTCTTTTTGTTAGAGTTAATACTTAACCGATATTAATTATTATATATCTTAATACTACTTAACCGATTTGTACGCAGTTTTTAAAGGTTATAAAACATCAATTGGAGCTAAATGTAAGCTATGTTTGATGAAAACCGGATATCGGAAAGAAAAGTTATCGTCAATTATATATTCCACGCAGACGAAGTCGCGGGGCATAACTAGTATGTAGTAAAATCAAGAATAAGAAAAAAAATACTAGAGATATTGTAGAAAGTGACAAGCATGACCTAACGAAACAAAAAACCTTGTAACAGCTCAACTACACATGTCACTTCCACTTCTATTACTTTCTAAAAAATATTACAGAAGAATCATCTGAAAGAAACAATATTTAGCCCCGGCCTATGTTCAAGTTCAGGGAATCGACGGCCTGTAACAAAAACCAACAAAATCTCATTTCCGACAACAAACGCGGCCTTAACCGATGCTTATTCGACGCAAATAAAATGTAGGTTGTCTGCCTGAGCTTCCAATTCTGAATGCAAAGAGTCTGCCCTTTGTTTACAATCGAAGACAAGTTAATTGAACCAAGCGATCGAAGCTATTGATTTTAACTTCGTTTTACTTTGTATTTGTTTAGCTAACAAGGATGCAGCAGCCATCGGATCTAATGAGGTACGTATATGCAAAGGATCGAGCGCTGGGGCTCTATGCGAAGTCTTAAATAGGGATCTCGCTTTTCCCTATAGGATCGCTCACGCGTGAAGTTGAAGTTTAAATGTAGCTGCTTAACTAGTAACTTTAAGTTCACGCGACGCGTGCGCGATCCTATAGGGAAGAGCGAGATCCTATTTAAAGACTTCGAATATAGGCCCTGGTTTGTGATATCATATTTCTCACGTGATTTCCTTGGTCTTGAATAAAAAAATCTAAGTACTTTTGTGTTCTCCTCTAGACATTGCTTAGGTTTGTATTTCTGAGAAACGAATACGAGTAGGTATAGTATTACGAGAGATCTTTCAACCAAATTAAATGTCATAAAAAACTATTAGATAGCAAGCCTGTAAGTACCTACAACAGTACCACATACAGCTTTATTAATATCAAGTTTCAAAACAATTGGGATTTTTCATTTACTTAATTATAAATTCACAGTCCATTCCACAGAAAATTCCATTTAGTTCAGTAGACGGTAAATAATTACCCTTGAAATGTCTGACAGAAATATTTATTACTACAATCATTACTAAGTAAATATATTTTTCTTTTTGTTTTATCTAACACATTATAATACGGTGCTAAGTAATCTCCAACCCTCTCATGATGAGGGGAGGCCTGTGCCCAGCAGTGGGACGCAAATAGGCTGTAGTAGTAGTAGCTAAGTAATCTTACCAATTAGTTGGAGAAAAGGACTTAGTTCCATTTACCGATGGAATTGAACTCACTTGCAGTTATAGGGAAGGACGATCTCTCTTAATCCTGCCACCGGTTCAAGTAAAAGTATGTGGCGGAGTAGCGAATAGGATATCCTACACTATTAAACGAGCAATATTTGTATACATATCCATACTAATATTATAAATTCGAAAGTAACTCTATCTGTCTGTCTGTTACCTCTTCACGCTTCAACCGCTGGACCCATTGAGATGAAATTTGGCATGGAGATAGTGGGGGTCCTGGGAAAGGACAAAGGATACTTTTTGTCCCGGAAAAACGCATAGTTCCCGCGGGAACGCGATAACTAAATTCCACGCGGGCGCAGTCGCGGCCAAAAGCTAGTACGTATATAATATATATTTGTAATCGTTCTCGAAAACGGCTCTAATGATTTCGATGTAATTTGGAATATTTGGGGGTTACGGGGGTGAGAAATCGATCGAGCTAGGTCTAGTAGCTCATATCTGGGAAAATTCGTTTTTAGCTATTTTCACCTTTTTCGCTCATAGCATTATATTACAAAATAGCTTCTGCCCGCGTTTTATTAGGTCGAATTCGGCTATCGATAAAAAGTTGCCTAATGTCCGTTCCCGGGGTAACATACAGACAGAAATCGGTTCACGTTTACTATTTAGGACCTGGGAGAAAATAGCTTAAAATTAGTTTTCCCAGACATGAGACCTAGCTGATCGATTTGTTGCCCCCAAAAACCCCCTACATTCCTGTAAAAATCGTTAGAGCCGTTTCTGAGATCGCTTATATAAATACAATATAAGTACAAGATTAGACAGCGCGTTTAAAGTATAAGATTTTCGGTGAATACATATACATACATGACCTCTGAAATTGTTTCCACTTCCTCATGACCACTGAGCTTTTCGGTGAAGGAGAACATCGTGAGGAAACTGCCCGCATCTGCGAAGTAATTCAAGGATGTGAGTGAAGACCCCAATCCGCATTGGGCCCGCGTAGGGACTACAGCCCGAACCCTCTCATGATGAGAGAAGACCTGTGCCCAGCTGTGGGCTGTGGTGGTGGTGGTGGTGGTGGTGATATACATGACATGAAAGATGCCGACGAATTGAGAAACTCCTACTTTTTGAAGTCGGTTAAAAACCTAGAGCCTTTCATACAGAGAGTCACGTAATCAAAGATTTAAGAAAAGCATCCAAGTGTGGCTGTTAGAAAAATGCTTCTATTCAATTAATGATTATCTCCAACACATTGATTAGACATTTTAATTGAAGTAAGTTAAGTAGCTATCACATTAATATGTCTGTTACCTAAGTTTAGTATAAGTAATAACAATATTGTTGCACGTCATGAACGTTCGAACTAACTTGTAACACATGTTCGGCAATAAAAATCATTTCATTTCATTTCAAATAAAACGAAGTTAAAATCAAACCGTTGAGTATTACTTATGTACCAAATTTCAATTGCAGTTTAACCTACCACTGAGTTTTTCCATAGAGGAAAAACCATGCAGGAACAAGCAAGCATCTGCGATGTAGGTAATTCAATGATTTATGTGAAATTCCCGTTCGGAACTAGGCCCGCAAGGGGACTATTACCGAGCAATGCAATGGGACGTAAAGCGTCTGTTCAACTTTATATACCTAAGTAGTTGTCTTATTTGGTAAACAAAATTCTAACCTCAAAACGTAATGCGTATCTTTGGACTATTTGTGTCTATCCCAGAGCAAATACCTATCACTCAAGAGATATCTTCTTCTTCTTCTTCGTCAGCGCATTTTCGCCCACCGTAGGGCATACGCCTCTCCAGATTTTCTACAAGAGATATTCCATTTAGTAAATCAGCATGATATGATACAGTAATAAACCTTTTTTATCCCAAAAAGGTTTTTAAGGTTAGAATTTTCTTTACCAAATAAGACCACTAAGAATGGACAGCCTTTTTTTAAATACTTTTGTGGCGGTGCGGTGGTGCCCGTATATAGCGCGAGCGCGCACAATATTTTTCTTTTTCTTTTCCCTAGGTCTTATAGTTACTCGAACAACATCGCTATTCACTTCTCACCGGTGTCTCAGGGGTAACAGCTTCAACTAGCAGTTCCATTCTATCGCCGCCGATTATGACCGCCCGTAATGCTCTACAATGCCGTTCAATAAGTGCAGACTACTCCACACGTCCGTTTGGATACATTGCTTCTTGGAGTGTGGCGTGGTTAAGATAAAGCGGTGCTGACAAGACCTAAATTGGCTTTCTTTAAGCAGTATTTAAACGAAAACTATTTGATTTTGTAAGGCGAGTAAAACATATGTTAATATTCATTATATACTTGAAAAACTTGCTGTTTCATAAAGAGGGTTTCATGAAATCATTTCGATGAAAAGAAATCGTGAAGTTGCGTCTAATCCTCTATAAACGGTTCTATATATTTAGTTTTTTAACGCAGATGTCTGTATAATACACTATTCCGTCATACTCATACTAAAAAGTTTGCTTATATTTTTTATATTGTTCATGAAATGCAGGTTTTTTTAGGGTTCCGAAGTCCACTAGGAACCCTTATAGTTTCGCCATGTCCGTCCGTCCGTCCGTCCGTCCGTCCGTCCGTCCGTCCGTCCGTCTGTCCGCACTATTGCTCGGAGATGCTTAGTTCTAGAAAGCTGTAATTTGGCATGAATATACATATTAGTTACGCTGACAAAGTGGTACAATAAAATTTAGAAATATATTTTTTTATAGGGTACCTCCCCTACTCGTAAAGTGGGGATGTAATTTTTTTTTCTTGCGTACCCCATGGTGCGGCATATCGTTGAATAGGTCTTAAAAAAATATTGTGGGTTTGTTAAAACCATTTTTTGATTAAGTGATGCGTTTGTGAAATATTAAGCTTTAAAGTGCTATTTTTTGTTAGAGTCACGTGTCCCCCCCCCCCTGCCAGCTAAATGGTGGTATTTGGATGGCTGAAAAAAATCACGGTTATGGCATACTAGCTTCTGCCCGCGACTTCGCCCGCGTGGAATTCGGTTATCGCGTTCCCGCGGGAACTATACGTTTTTCCAGGATAAAAAGTAGCCTATGTGTTATTCTGATCTATAAGCTACATTACTGTAAAGTTTCATTAAAATCCGTTTAGTAGTTTTTGCGTGAAAGAGGAACAAACATCCATCCATACATCCATCCAAACAAACTTTCGCCTTTATAATATTATAAGTAAGGATATAACGTAGTTGAAAGGAAAACTATCACAGCTAAGTAGGCTGTACAAACTTACGAGTCATAGTCGACCAACTTATGAAATGATTAAAAAACCAATGATTTTTCTCGTGCGGCAGGTGCGTCGGGCGGGCACGTCATACCACAGGCTAGCTAGATGCTAGTAAGTCTTAGAAAGGTACTGTGGGCATCGTCAACTTCGGAACCCTATAATTTGCGCGTGGCCCGACACGCACTTGGCCGGTTTTTTATCTTCATTTTTCTGATTTTCTACGTAGGTATATCAGCCAAATGCCGCGGTCGGGCTTCTCGCTCCCTCCAATGCAAACAGACGTTCTCCACTGAGACAGTTGCCTGCCTCGACTGCTCAAGGTCATTTAGCTCTTGTCAGCGTCTTAACAAGGTGTAAAATATCATGATGGCGACTTCGGAGCTATGCGTTTATCCAACATAAAAAGTTTCCCCGGGACTCAGACTATCTTCATACCTAATTTCATCAAAATGGGTCCAGCAGCGGTTGAAGCGGTTAATCTTCTGAAAGCAAACATTTTTAAAATGAAATATTAAAAATGACATCTTGAGTGAAACTGGTTCGCAGAGTTAATGTAACAGAGAAATCAATTCCCGTTTCTATGTCAGAACTATGAACTATCAATAAAAGCTTTCGTTTTAATTATTCTTAATTTAATCCCGTCACTTCCAACGGGACCGCTGCATTAACGTAATCCCCATTCATTTACGACCTTGCAAATTGCTCGCTCTTTATTCGGCTATTTACGGCTTTCATTACCATTTTTCCCCGCACCAAGTGCGAAAATACCACTTCATTATACGTGCTTCCAATACGCACACAGATTAGTCTATGTCGCATAGGTATCTTTACAATAAACAGGTAGTGGTAACATTTTCTTTTGATTATTAAAAGATAGAAAAAGAAGAATAATGAAGATGTAATATTTACACTTACTATTAATTAGGTATGAACTATAGTACATTACAGACCTAGGGTGGTGAATTCGTAAATGTCCCAGATCGCAGGTTTCTGTGGCCCGAACCGAAGGTGAGGGGCATAAATATGCTATCTGGGGCTTTACGAATTACCGCCCGTGGTTTGTAAAAAGTTTTACGTCTTGCCTTGGCCAAGAAGTGTGATTTTCTCTCCGCGTAGCGGGCAGAAAATCCCACTTTACGGCCAAGCGTGATGTAAAAAAAATTTTCAGCAACAATGTAATTGTTGGTCCTTGAATTGATATTGACTAGTATCATCATTCATTCCTGATTTCATGAGGCCCTTCATAGGTGAAGTAAACAAACATGATGCAATTTTCTATTAAGTTATCTAGTCCTCTTAAGTTTGTCCCCTTTTGTATTGGTAGCTGAAAACGATACAAAATGGAACAGTAAGTGAGACATATTTCAGGACACTATTTTTACGTGGCGCGAGTAAATTTATTATTTACATGGAGCCGCCATCACAAAATCTCTCGTATCCACTAGCAGTACTAACAAGATCAAGTATGTGCTTCGACACGTCGACCCGTATCAAACCAAGTTTATTTTCTTTTTTTAGATAATCGATGGAATATTGTTTACATAAAATGAAAATCAAAGTTTTCTAGTCGTCTATACCGCGGTATATTCCGCGTAGGTCCCATTTTTAACTTTCCCTTAGAGATTTTGTAAAATCTTCTCCTAATGCACCATTACACTCCCACAATGAAGTTACATTACATTACAGCTAGGAAATTTCAGGTTTCTACGACCAGTAGTTTCTGCTGTGCGTTGACTGTCAATCACGCAGTCACTCAGTACGGCAGAGTTTCATTAAGTCGTGCTAATCTGATACAGTGGCGAAGACAGCTTTTTTAAGTATGCGACCGTGTTATACACGTCGCAAAAAGAAGTATTTGACTTGACTCTATTGTCACATATTTATGAACACGGTAGCTAGCCATTTTTTTCAGGTGACTGTACGACTACAGTTCAAGAAGTCCATGGACATTCCATATGAAATGAATTTCATTTCCTTAATTTAAGGACTTAATCCTAATAGGCAACCACAAGTAGGTACAAATTATAATACCTTATACTTGATAGGTAAATATCCAATATATTATATACTAAACAACGAAATGATTACGGATCCATAGGTATAAAGTCCCAAATTGTGCCTACTTGAGTGAGTTTTGTACCCTTTTCACAAAAGACCCGCGGTAAATGCCAAATTGACTTTTGGGTCGCCTGAATTCTGAATAGAAGTTGCCGATGCTTATTTAGGTAAATGTTTGGATAATCTTGAGACTGTATCGCTTAAACGATATTGAATTCGGATTTCGCAACAACTTAGTTCAAAATGTCCGATTGAAAAGTGGATCCTTAACTTAACGATGTTAAATGGGACTTCCGCAAGTTGCATTTGATTTAATAACTTAAGTTTGTTCCTTTATTGCATTATTCAGTAAATTATAATGGAGTGATTTTAAAGATGCTGAAATCTATTTTTGAGACGTGGTTCAATTTTGATTTAGCCATAGGTTACTTGGATGAGGATTCATTAACAAATGTAAACATTTAGACTCTTGACATTTTGACATTATTCAACCGTAGATTGTTCTTAAAATAAACATCCGACGGGAGTTTCACTTAGATGTAGCTTACATCTTGCAACTTGCAACGAGATACAGACTGACCGTACCTACTGTCCGAAGTAAGATTATACATGATAAGGACTCCCCACAATTATGCCCAGCCAAGCCGACGTAACTTGGACGCAGCTACCATTATCAATTCCACATGCCTTGGTGACTCTAAATAACTTTACTGAACAGCATACCAGCCTTTCAACAAATTACTAAAAGCATGCAAAATTAACACAATTGGCGTTCAAAACTTTAAACGGAAATATTTTATTCATGACGCACCGTTCTGTCCAAAACCAATGAATTTGTATGACGTAGATAACGCGTTTTATTGTCACGGTTGGTAAATAAATTCTGTCGCATCCACCAATCGTGTACCGAGATCACGTAGAGAGCCCCGATGAAAGGTATAATCCAATCAATTATTACGGCCGTGCTTCAATTCTGCAACAGTGAAATGCAAAAGGGAAGATTTTAGCCCGAAAAAATTGAGCCGTATTTTTGAGAAACTAAATTTGACGCAGGGTTGATTGTTTGCTGTCTGGCTCGCAGTCGATGGTGCTTGAATTAGATGGAAGGTTCTTTGTCTCGTTTTATTTCGAATATATCCCGGATTTTGAGTGCCTTACGCTTTATAATACCAAGATATTGCAACTGTTTTTAATATTTCATTTATTTCTAAAGTAAAGGTATGCTCACTTTGAAAAAAAATGCTCATGTTCAAAAGCAGTGCATCTTCTTCGTGAGCGATCGCCGCCTGAGGTGACTTTTTTTTCATGGGCGGTAAACGGGCATGCTGGGCACCAAATGGTCACTGTGGCCCATGTACATAAGGAATCACAAGACTACGAACGAGTTACCAACCCCGAGAACTAAGATTTAATGCCTCTTTGCCAGTAACTACATAGGCTCTCTTAACCCGCTTACCAGAACTTATGTTCTGGTAAGCGGGTTACCTGTTCTGGTAAGCACTGTTATCAGTGCTGCGGGAAAGATGGGCCCTCCAACAGGTCCTACTACTAGCAAATTACTATTATTGAACAAGTGATTCATTCATGTTAACTTTTTACGTACCTACTAATTCATGCCCATAAAGGAAGGCTGTAGAAGTTAGCATTTCAATTTTAGATTCCATTGAATTTAAATTTTCAATACTAAGTACCCATAGGTACTTCCCCTCCACAGAGAGTCATCAAATTTTCCCAAGAGGCCGGCAACCGTTTTGGTCGAATTGGACGGCTACTCCATTTTAGCTGGCCTAGAAATGCAATAAATTCTCCCATAAATCCTCACTACGCAGTGAAAGAATGCTAAGTAAAATTGTAAAATATGCTGTGCATACAGCGGTGCCGTAACGTTTTAACTAAAGTGAACTAAAATTCATGAGACATTTTCGTTGAAACAAAGATTAAGCGACCGAGAGAAAGGTAGAGAAGCCTTTTCGAACAATAATTATTAAGCCGGATAGCTACAATTCTGTGGGCATCCCAAGGGATTACATCACCCTGCTGTTAGTTTAATTAACAATAGGACATTGAAGCTTCAAACGATTAGCCTATATCTATTCCATTCGGGAGATCTTGATAATAAAGAACAGATAGATTAAATTAATAAATATTATCTTGCGATATAATTAATTAAGTTGGAGTAAAGTACAGTAAGGCTAGGTACCGGCGGAGCCACGAGGCGTGGGCCCATGGGCGGCGCGTCAAGCGATAAAAATAAACATACCTAAGTCGATATAAATCTTTATGGAGAATCGCGGATGTCTCTCTACATTACTTCGCTGGACGCCGCCGCCCAACACCCAACTCGCCTGAAAGAGGTCTAACAAGTAGCCTCTCGGCGAGGGACCCTATAAGTAGGTACCGTAAGTGAAACATTAACATGAAATCTCATTTTAAAAGTTACAATAAATAAATAAATAAATTAAAAAAAACATTTATTTCGGGTATCACAGACCCATATGAAAAAACTGTTAGTACAAGTGAAAAAGATAATTCTTAACTGCTAATGTTAGTATAATATTAATAAACCAAACTAAATTAAATTAAATTAAACCCATAAAATGTGACACTGTTGGAGCATGTAGACACAGTGTCTCATATATGGGCCGTCGACCCTATCTGCGATCATCTCACAATAAAAATGAAAAATTCTTGAAGTTTATTTTGCAATGGTCGGTTATGGAATTGCTTTCAAATCCAGCTCAAAAAGCAAAAGTAGCTATCTACACAAAATAACTGAATTACATTTTTTTTGGAGTGTCTACGTGTTAGATATAAGGACTTTTTATCCCAGAAAATTCATAGTTTCTGCTCTAACCGAATACTACTTAAGTATAGCACTACACAACTTACGCCGCGCGGATATAAAAAAATAGACTGCGTGATTATAGTAAGTGCTTCGCAGTGGGCGCAAGCCAGTTCTTTATGCTATTAGTCAGTGACTCTATGTTATGCAGAAGTTAAGCATTGATTTTGTTACACTTATGTAACAAAATCCTTTTTTTCAGTGTAGATGCATTTATAGGTACTTATACCTATAAATGCATCTACACTGAAAAAAAGGATTAGCCGAACTAGTTGAGTTAAATCAAAAATAAGCAAACTTTCGTTACGAATAAACAAAACTTGATAAAAACTTACAAAACCAATTTACTACTACTGAGAGTGGTTGGTTAAGTTAATATAAGACATAGTGCGCAAGTCACTTTTTCGTATACCTAAGCAGTAATCAAAACTTTGTTTATAATTAGGTCAACATTTGGTAGTCCTTTTTTCAATGTATTTAATTTTAACAAATGACTAGGTAAATGTTCAGTGAATTACAGGAACCCTGAAGTCTGTCCCATCCCACAGCAAGGCAAGTATGCAAATCACGCCAGCTATGAGAAATAATACCCACCTCTTTATTCCAAAGCTGATTTGATAAACTAAACCGAAGGCGTTAGAGAAAAAAAACAAATTTAAATTCACGAATATATTTCAAAAGAACTCGTTACGTGATTTGGTGGCTTTTGAGAGAAAACAAACCTCTCGAGATAAAGAGAATCGGCGTTGATTACAACGCTTTTTCCTTGAATATTCCTTACAATCTACATAGAACATGATTTATATTTTACAAATCGTATTTCTAAAAATTTCAAATACCTACTAAAAACAAATGTCATCATCATCATCATCATTTCAGCCGAAAGACGTCCACTGCTGGACATAGGCCTCCCCCAAGGCTCGCCACTCAGACTGGTCCTGTGCTACTTGCTTCCACCGGTTTCCCGCGACCTTCACGAGGTCGTCGCTCCATCTTGTTGGAGGCCTACCGACAGCTCGTCTCCCGGTTCGCGGACGCCACTCGAGAACTTTCCGGCCCCATCGGCCATCAGTCCTGCGAGCAATGTGCCCCGCCCACTGCCACTTAAGGTTCGCAATTCTTCGGGCTATGTCGGTGACCCCAGTTCTACTGCGGATATCCTCATTTCTGATTCTATCACGCAGAGAAACCCCGAGCATAGCCCTTTCCATTGCCCTCTGAGTGATTTTGAGCCTTCTTATGAGACCCATCGTGAGCGCCCACGTCTCGGAACCATAAGTCATCACTGGCAACACACACTGGTCGAAGACTTTCGACTTGAGACACTGCGGTAATTTGGACGAAAAGACACTGCGAAGCTTCCCGAACGCTGCCCAACCGAGTCGGATTCGACGATTGACCTCTTTCTCGAAGTTGGACCTACCTAACTGGACTGTTTGTCCCAGGTATACATAATGGTCGACAGCTTCGAGCGCAGAGCCTCCGATTATTACGGGAGTTGGCACAACATGGACATTAGACATAATTTTCGTCTTGTCCATGTTCATTTTAAGACCAACTCGATCGGAAACTCTGCTGAGGTCAGCGAGCATAGTACTGAGTTCTTCCATGGTCTCAGCCATGACTACAATATCGTCAGCAAATCGAAGGTGAGAGATGTACTCGCCATTAACATTGATGCCTCGACCTTTCCAGTCCAGCACCTTAAAAGCATCCTCCAATGCAGCGGTGAATAGCTTCGGAGAAATCACGTCTCCTTGTCTGACTCCCCGCTGCAGTGGAATAGGCTTAGTGGTCTGGTCTTGTAGTCGGACGGACATGGTGGCGTTTTCATACAAACACTTCAACACTTCGATGTACCGGTAGTCAACTGGGCACCTCTGGAGAGACTGCAGCACAGCCCAAGTCTCGATCGAATCGAAGGCTTTCTCGTAGTCCACAAATGCAAGGCAAAGGGGGAGGTTATACTCTTCGGTCTTCTGTATAACCTGCCGCAACGCATGTATGTGGTCTACGGTACTATAGCCTTTTCGGAATCCGGCTTGTTCGGGAGGCTGGAATTCGTCAAACCTGCGCGCGAGACGGTTCGTAATGACTCTCGAAAACAGCTTGTAGACATGACTCAGAAGTGAGATGGGTCTATAATTCTTCAGCAAGGTGTTATCACCTTTTTTGAAGAAGAGCACCACCACACTTCTGTTCCATGCTCGCGGCGTTCTCCCTTCGTGGATGACGGAATTAAACAGCGTCTGAAGGGCCTTAAGGACTGGTTTACCACCCGCCTTCAGGAGTTCAGCTGTAATTCCGTCATCACCGGGAGCTTTGCCGTTCTTAAGCTGTTTGAGAGCCATACTAATCTCGTACAGGCTGACGTCCGGGATATCTTCGGTATAGTGTCGGGTTAGTCTAGCTCTAGGGTCTTTAGCTGGATCAGCGACGGGTGATCGGGTTGTCGTGTATAACTGCCCATAGAACTTCTCGACTTCTCCCAACAGCTCCGGTTTGGATGAAACGATCCTGCCGTCTTCGGTCTTCAACTTTGTCAATTGGCTTTGGCCAATAGACAGATCTTTGGCAAACACCTTCGAGCCTCTGTTACGCTCAATAGCCTTTTCAATACTGTTGGTATTGAATCGGCGTACATCACGCTTCAGAGACTTCGAGATCCGTCTATTGAGCTGCCGATAATGACTAGCGTCACCTGAAGACTGCAGAATCATCTCACGCTTCACCTCCATTAGCTTTAGGGTTGAGTCTGAGATTTTCTTGGTTCTTGTACGGTGGGTCTTGAAGAACTTGGACCCAACCGTATGGACAGCTTCCACAAACCCGTCGTTGTAATCGTCCACGTCGCTTTCTAGGCAAGCAAAACGGTTTTGGAGTTCGAGCTGAAAGCTCTCGGGACCTTGATAGGAAACGTCGGAAACTCCGTAAGCTTTTCAATAGAGCAAAAAACACGCGAAGTGACTCCGACTGGCTAGCATATAAACATGCCCAAAACCAGTACAAAAAGCGAATCCGTGAAAGGAAGCGGGAATGCTGGAGGAACTTCTGCACTAACATAGAATCAAACACACAGGCAGCCAGGATCAAAAACATCTTAAGTAGCGAACCGAATCGCAACCTAGGCTCCCTTAAAAAACCCGACGGCAACTACACGTCCACAAATCAGGAGATGTGTGAGTTGCTTCTTGATACACACTTTCCCGGTTGTCGGGTTGAAAACACGGCGACATGGGAAGAAGAAAACCACGAACACACTCTACAAGAGAAAAGTGTTGAGGACATTAACATAGCCCAAAGAATCATTACACCAGAAAAGGTTCTCTGGGCAATCAACAGCTTCTCACCGTATAAAGCGGCAGGACTTGATAACGTATTCCCGGGTCTGCTACAGTGGAGCAAGGACACCATAACCCCACACTTGGTACGGATATATCGAGCCTGCCTTCTCCATGGCTTTATACCTAGACAATGGAGAGAAGTAAAGGTAGTATTCATACCCAAACCAGGCAAGAGTGACTACACGCATCCCAAATCATACAGGCCAATCAGCCTCACTTCATTCCTCCTTAAGACCATGGAAAGACTCTGTGACAGAGATCTCAGAGACAGGGCACTTGCGTCGTATCCTCTACACGCCCAGCAACACGCCTACTGCTCAGGCAAATCAACTGAATCGGCACTACACAATATAGTGACGCCGATAGAATTCTCATTATCAACACAATCAACAACTCTTGCAACCTTCATTGACATAGAAGGGGCTTTTGACAAGACACAATTTCACAGCATAAGCCGAGCTCTTCTTAGCCATGGAGCTGATCAGGTCACAGTGCACTGGATTGACTCCATGCTGAGAAGAACAGCTGTTCAGGTAACAGTAAATGGAACAACACGAGCAGTTGTGTCCAGAGGCTGTCCACAAGGTGGAGTCCTATCTCCACTCCTGTGGAACCTTGTGGTAATTAAGACGCTAAATGAGGCGGGCTTCTATACTGTTGGCTATGCAGACGATGTAGCAATCCTTGCAAACGGTAGGTTTGAGGGAGTGTTGTGCGACCTGATGCAGGAAGCACTTAAGATCGTCGAACGATGGTGTTCTGAACATGATCTTTCGGTGAACCCATCCAAAACGGAACTAGTTATGTTTACAAAAAAACGATCAGCAACTAACTGTAGGCTACCAAAGTTATTTGGAACTACACTCACGTTATCAAAGCAGGTCAAATATCTGGGAGTCCTGCTGGATGACAAATTGCTGTGGAACAAACACATCGAGAATAAACTTGAAAAAGCCTGTAGGGCTTTCTGGCAGTGCAAAAGACTCATAGGCAAAACTTGGGGCTTACATCCACGAGTAGTCATATGGCTTTACACTGCGGTCATAAGACCAATTATCAGTTACGGCGCAGTAGCTTGGTGGCCCAGGACCAAACTCAAAACCGCCAAAGATAAACTGCAACAGTTTCAACGTCTGGCTTGCCTAGCCACTACTGGTTGCATGAAAACTACCCCCACGGCCGCCCTTGAGGTCCTGCTGGGACTACCTCCTCTGGACTTATTCATACAACAGGAGGCTGCCTCAGCAGCCATAAGGCTCAAAGCCTTGGGCCAGTGGGGAAGACCAAATGGTGCACACAGTACAATAATGGAGGAAGCCATCAAATACGAACCACTGATAGGCGCCCCAAACGACAAAGTACCCAAACAACACAACTTCAACAAGTCCTATCATATTAGACTTGTTGAAGAGAAAAAGGACCAATCGAGCATACATGAGGTACGCATTTACACCGATGGATCGAAAACCAAATCAGGCACAGGTGCCGGAGTGTACTCACCTGATATCAACATTAACATATCAATGGCCCTGGGTGAGCATAGCTCCATCTTCCAATGCGAATGCGCTGCTATAACCCAGGCTGCCGAGGCAGTAGCCAGAAGGAAAATCACAAATCAAAAGATACGTATAATTTCTGATAGCGCTGCCGTCCTACGAGCACTAGATAGCAAAAACATCAGCTCAAAGCTCATACTAGAGTGCCACTCCTCACTGGAAGCGATCTGCCACAACAACCAGATCACGCTCCAGTGGATCAAAGGTCACAGTGGATCACTAGGAAATGACGCAGCAGACCAGCTGGCTAGAAGAGGGTCAGACCAAGAGGTACACGGTCCGCACCCAATAATGCCTATCGCCTTCAACCAGCTTAGGACATGGCTGCGTCGCAGAACAATAGAACAACACAGAGCTCAATGGACACAAACCACCACATGCAGACAATCACGGGAGAATGTACCATACCCGGACCGTCGACTCACACGTCGTCTTCTAGCTTTGGAGAGGACTGCCCTACGAACGGTCGTAGGCAACCTCACCGGTCACTGTCCACTTAACAAACATTTGTATGTTATAGGTATAACCGACAGCCCCCTATGCAGGGGATGCCTGTCGGCCGAGGAAACGGCTGCCCATGTCGTCCTGGAATGCGAGATGGTGGCTGCACAACGGGCTGAAATCCTCGGGACACCGGGGTCGCTTCGTGAAGCCTGCGGAGATACCAGGAAAATCCTGCGCTTCTGGTCGGAGCTAGGCTGGCTAGATCCCTAGTCGGCATTTTAACGTACAAAGGCTCAACATAAATGAGCCAAGTGCGGATATTAGAGCCCACAACCAGCTCTCGGGGTTTTGGAGCTGGGCCGGTGCCGGGCGGAGCGTAGACTTTATCAATCGAGATCTCTCAAGCTTTACTTGGATATTCAATGTGCCTCGTACCATACGGTGATCGCTCCCGGACTTAACCGAATTGATCACTGAGACATCATCGAATATCTGCTTCCTCGTCGACATGATAAAGTCTATCTCATTCCTCGTTACACCATCAGGGCTCATCCAGGTCCACTTTCTGTGCTCACGTTTCTTGAAGAAGGAGTTCATCATATAGAGTCCCTCCTTCTCCATGAAACCAGCCAGTAGATGGCCCCGGTGATTCCTACACCCTATTCCAAATTGCCCCACTCTCAGCTCTTCACCGTCTCGTTTGCCCAGTTTCGCGTTGAAGTCCCCCATAACAACTGTGAAATGAGTTCTTCAAAACAAATGTATTGGAAACAAATTATATAGGTACTTGAAGTCGGTGTCAACTTGTCAAGTCTATCAGAACATTCGTTTCGATTACTTTGCTGCAGGTTTTTTTTTAATATTTTACTTTATTTCAGCTACATCGTCCAATTAATCAATATTTTTCGTCCCTTTTTCAATTTTTTCTCCCTTGACACCATCCATGAACCCATTGACATGAATTAGTCAGGCCGTAACAACTATCAATTCAATTCCTATCTTAAAAACTACCTAACCTAGTTTAATGAAATTTATAAATACTGTTTCGTAAATTTAATTAAACGTAAGCAAATTAAAAATAATGCTCTGGAAAGATTATCATAATCATGTGAAAATCAGACAATTTTAATAATATTTTTAAGAGGACACGCTATACATATAGTTGTAATTTTTCTATACAAACGTTCTCGACATATTCCTCCCTGGATTTTGATCGTAGTTCAATGATTTTTTGAAATAAGATCAATTTTGTCAGTATCTGTGTCGGTACGTTTTGCTTTTAGTGATATTTTTGTTTTTAATAATAATAATAATAATAATAATAATAAATACATTTATTTCGAGTAATAAGAACTCATATGTGTTAGTAACAATTATTATTAATTAATCCTAAGTGTTAGTATACAAGAGAAACTTAACCTAGTGGGACATGTAGTCCACAACAGTGAACTAGATAGGGGCAGTCCAGTCTGTCCCCTATCATGCTCAGGATGGCGTTGGGGCTGGCCCGCACGCGGCTCACCAGGGACGCGGCCCGCCTGCGCATCGTGGCATAGAAGCAGTCGACTCTGGCCTCGGCAAACATCCCTGACGCACTACAGAATCGGGGCAGCCCCAGCAACACCCGGAACGCGTTGTTGTATTGGACCCTTAGAGCCCCATAAACACTTTGCGTATAATGCCTCCACAGACTACAAGTGTACAGAGAGGTGCAAAAAGCTTTAAACAGTGTGATTTTCACCTCCCTTGTACACCGCACAAACTTGCGACCAATCATGTTCGCCCTAATCGAGAGAGCCCTTCTTTCACGCTCGATATCAAGGTTGTCCTTGAGGTCGGTCGTAAGTACATGGCCTAAGTATTTAAAAACATCAACCCTATTCAGAGGCGTGTCATTAATTTTTATTGGTGGAACTTCAACAGTACGGTTACGACCAACCTCAAATACCATATATTGACTCTTCGTCACATTATACTTGAGCCCGTGATCTACTGCATATGTCTCACACACATCAAGCAACTTTCGGAGACCACATACTGATGCGCTCAGTAGGACCATGTCGTCTGCATAACTTATATTATTGAGACATACATCGTCGACATGGCAGCCGACATGCATTCCACTGAGCTTTTAATTGAACTAGGTGACTCCAAACAGTGCTGAAAACGGCCCGATTGAATAGGCCGCAAAGAAATGAAATCACAATAATAAACGCAAAAATCAAAACGGTCCGACTCAGATAATTTCCTTCTCATCCAGTTCCCAAAATTTCATTACGATTGGTTTCATTTTGGAGGAGGAATATGTCGAGAACGAAACCTCGTTTTCTGAGTATTTTACGTCGGATTTTTCGACGGAGCTGCAGTTGTCCTTATCGCACCTTTTGTCGCTGCGCCCGCGCCTGCGAGACAGCAACATTGATTTAAATTTCTCAAATCTGAAAAGGGGCTTAGCTCACGTATCCTCTTAATTCGGTCGCAATCGCAAATATTTTTTTTAGAGATGAGTACTTTTCGAATTCACCATTATATGCAGAAACCATTAGTTCTCCGTATCGTATTAATTATTCGCTGTAGATGCACAAACTTACACGGACGCTGAAACTTCTAAGTGTCTGACACATTCCATTAGCCTCATATGGTGTAACTTCGCTGAAATGATTTTAAAATCTATTTTCTTACCAAGAATGCGCTCAACTGCCTTTTTAACTCCAATTTCCATTGTGATAATCATTTCTTGCTTATCATTTAAAGAGCATGTAGGTACCTAATAATTATTCTATTATATTCTATAATAACGAATAGAAAAGTTGAAGCTACGCGCTACGCAGGCTGTAGGTACATCAGTTTTTTTCTCGTGAAGCAGTCGCAATACCCAAGTAGCAAACAAGAATAGTGATTAAATCTTACATATCTTAACTTTGTCTTAAATCAGAATTAGCTAATAAAAAAAAGACTCCGTTAAGTCATTTTAGTCTTTAAAACTAAATAGTTTTAAGCTACCGCTACTTTAGCAAGTTAAGAATACCTAAATCCTAGTTAAGTATTTTAAAAACCATTTAGTATTAAGTGCGTCCACACTTAAGTCTAAAAATGATTCTTTTACTCTACTCAGATTATTTCAAGACTCACTAAAGACTCAATGGTATAATCAAAGTATCAGTTTAGAATTGCTAAGTAAAAATTGAATCTGTAGACAAACTTAGATGATCGTAACACTATAAGTTCTAGAAATTGCTTTTGTGAAGAATATTTTATTCTTTTATCCCTAAATTTAATAAGCTTTAAGTAAAAATAAGCTTAACGGGACGCTTTTCGACAAAATAAACCAAGTGAAAGATGGATGAAATAAAAAAAAACTACTTCAAAAAATTTGGTTTTCATCACGCCGAAGCGTGTTGCGAAATATAGAAAACTAGCTTTTCCCCGCAACTTCGTATGCGCAGAAATATTAAAATGAAAAATCCCGTTTTTTTCCCGTTCCCGTGGAAATTTCGCAAACTCCTTTCTTAGCGTATGCCTACGTCATAACATCTACCTGCATGCCAAATTTCAGCCTGATCCGACCAGTGGTTTGGGCTGTGCGTTGTTAGATCACTATGTCAGTCAGTCAGTCAGTCAGTCAGTCACCTTTGAGTTTTATATATTTAGATTAACCTCAAATTGTGTGCGGTGCAAGTGATCAGTGCTTCAAATATGTTAACAGTGCGACATCTTGGAGTGAGATTTCAGTGTCTACCTATTACCCAGTAGCTATTAAAAATAGATCACGAAACAGTAGAGGATACTTAAAGCGTCAAATTTGGAAATGGAAGTAGCGGACAGCAGTGATTCTGATTGCACGGCAATTTACGATCTGGGGGCACGGCAGTGCCCCTGCCAAGACGAGTCAACGGAAGCGTAGGGCATTATATCTACCTTGTCTTGAAACGTTTTGTCGTATTTTCGTAGATTCGGTCTGGCAATTGCTAGAGTATTTTTTTTTTTAGTATGGAAAAAAGGATATTTTTTTGTATTTGGCCAATTAGCTGAATAAGTGATTGAATCCATAAATTAAAATAATAATAGGATAAAAAGTAGCCTATGTCCTTTTCCGGGACTCCAACTATCTTCATGTCAAATTTCATCCAAATCGGTCCAGCGGTTGAAGCGTGAAGAGTTAACAGACAGACAGACACACACGAGTTACTTTTGCTTTTATAATATTACTAATTTGGTTATCGGGTTTCCGCGGGAACTAGATATGCGTTTTTCCGGGATAAAAAGTAGCCTATGTCCTTTCCCGGGACTCCAACTATCTCCATACCAAATTTCATCCTAATCGGTCTAGCGGTTGAAGCGTGAAAAGGTAACAGACATACAGAAAGACAGACAGAGTTACTTTCGCATTCATAATATTAATATAGATGTATAACTAGTGAAACTTTAGATTTTATTAATATCTAAAACTAGCCGATGCGTGCGACTTCGTCCCGCGTAGACGTAGAATTTGCGTTTCCGATGATTACCTACACATAATAGACGGTTAGTTATATTGAAAGTATTGAAAAACTCATTTGACCCGTGAAAAACCCGTTCCCGTGGAAATATCGGGATAAAAAAAGTGTTATTTCCCGGTTCTCAAACTATATAAAACTATCTCCATACCGAATTTCATCATAATCGTTCCAGCCATTTTGTCATAAAGAAAGGACAAAGAAACAAAATTTTCCTTTCTTTTCTTTAAAACATCTTATCTCATCAGCTAATTGGCAAAATATATTAAAAAAAAACACTAAACGATTATAGCCATGCGTTTGAAACTATGTATAATAAAGGTACTCTATAGTCATAATATAACTACTCAACATTTCGACTTTCTAGCACTATCCATGACGAATCTTTAAAGGTACCTATGAAAATACGATTAAAGGCTTTGAGAAAAGGTAGGTGTGCCCAGCGCTTCTGTTGACTCGTCTTGGCGGGAGCACTAGCGTGCCCCCAGACATCCCATGAAAAACATTTTACCTATCTAAAATTCTACGTAGGTAATGTGTCGCCTCTTAGATACTTACTGCCTAAATATTGCTTGCACTGTAAAAAGTTTTAAAGATATCATTGAGAACAAGCGTGTCGTTCAAAAAGTCAAAATGTGGGGCTTGGTCGTTTCGTTACTCAATTTTAAGCACAAAATTCACGCCTGGTTAGCTTTCTGTTGATAAACCGCTATGAGTGTTTGCGTCACTGTCACTAAACGGCCTGGCCCTACATTTTGACTTTTTGAACGACACAGCTTGGCTCCCCATGAGATCTTATATAACTTCTTCGCAGCGCAAGCAATGTAGTATACTCGTATTAGTAGGTACTCGCTTTGGCATGAAATTACATAAAAATGTTTTTGGTGGGATGGTTCTTCTTGCATAAACAATACCGTAAATTTGACGGTAAATTGTATAAACTAAATCAAAGTAAAGATTATTTAAAGTCCATTAAGAATTAACTAGACCTACACTAATTCGGTTTTTAGTATAAGTTAAGTATCATTTCTCTAAACCGGTACTACTCCAAATGCAATTTGTCTATACTTTATCTAAAGTAACCTTACAAAATCAGTTTTGTCTAAAGTCATACTTCGTTAAGAATAGTAAGACTTAACGCCATTTTGCACTTTAAGTTAGAAAAAATATTGAAAAATTCCGACGCTAAATCATAAAAAATAAAGTACATTGAAGTTAGATTTTTGTTTTAACATGTTAGTGTTGTGTTAGTGTTTGTGTTATATCTCCAACGTATACGGAAAAGTAGTATTCTGCGCTGTATGTAAGTAAAATTTTCATTTAGCAACAAAATATTCCAAATATTTAGTGCTTATTTTCCAGTATTTTGTAAGCCCGTCTGTTTTATAGCACTTTCGATCAATTTTACACGATAAACAATCATGCGTTATAGTTTTCAAGTACCAATAGGGACATAAAACGGTATTTTATAAACGTAAAAAATAGTTAGTTAATCGCCATTTCGATAAACCTACAATGAATTCTCTTTTAAGTAAAAGAGTTCGCCATGTTTTCTAAAATAACAATTCCATAAGTAAAAAAAGTTTTAAAATTTTCTTTGTTAAGAGATGATCGAATTAGTACAACTCGGTGTTAATAGTATTAAGTAAGTATTAAAGATATCTTTAAGCTTATTTTTTGGTATTAAGTCAACCTTAAAGATATCTTGAAATCGAAGTTAAGAGATCTGTTAAGTCCTCAGTCTTAAGTAGGGTTAAAGTCTGTCTAAAGAGTAGTATTAACTCTTTCTTAAAATTGACTTAAATACTGTGCCCACTTTGTCTTAACTCAGTCTTGGAGATATCTTCAAGATATCTTGAGGGACATAATAGTTTTAGTCAAGACAACTGATAGAATTAGTAAAATTTTCTTAAAGATATCTATAATTCCTTTTTAAGACACTTGATTGCTACTTGGGTATTTATATTTTATCTTTTTTTAAGAATGAGAGGAAACGATTATTAAAGAACAATCAAATGTTTAGGTATAAACTAGTCATGAAACATAGATAATAGTTGTCATAATGGCCTAATATTGAGAACATGGCGAATAGAACATCCATTTCCATTTAAATTAATGCGACGCGTGATATGTAAACGTCAATTAAGAATAGAGAATGGCCGAACAAATTAGTGCAGGCGCTAAAAGGATACCCGTGTACAAAAATCGCGGGCCGCGAAATTTTTTGTGATTCGTCTACCTGAGCCCCTCTACTATAAAATAGACATGTTGCCGCGCGCGCGCATGGTTCTTTAAAATTGAGTCCTCCCCCATCTACAATTAAGGGACCTTGTTCACGTATTGCTCCAGGACTTTTTTAAAGTCCATTAAATTTGCAACAATTTAAGCCAAACCGCAGGTTTGCAACACGTATATGAACCGGGCTATGGCTAATTATCGCCCCCAGGCGTAGTTAGAACTTGTAATTTTTATAGAAGGTGTGATTATACAGCGACAATACATGTAAAAATTTGCAACGTCTAACGCTACAGTTTTTGTTTTAAAAAAATAGTAGCTATTCTAATTATTCTATTGCAATCGTAATTCGCTTGTCATACTTCTAGCTCCTCCCTATGCTGGTTCATTACGTTGATTTTATACGGGCTGGCTCTACATCTTCTTGTCTCTCCAAGTTCCCACTCCACCTACACTTCCGTCCGTATCTACATGGCTCACCGGTAGCTTGGATAGAGGCCACGTATACTGAGGGCATGGGGATCAGTCTCAGGGATATTTTCATAGGCAGAGCCTGGGGGCAGCATGGTATACTTTAGGCGGTTAGCCGCAAGACGGGCAGTAGCTTAGTTCGGCATCTGCTTGTCTAGGCAACCACCGAGTGATAGCATGCATCTTCCAGTCACACCCTTGATCACATAGATGGCCCCCCACTTCCTTCAGTAGGCGACCTTGGGTCCTTGCAGCAGAACTGCTGGCTGGTGTTGTCAATTGAACTGAACTGAACTGAACTGGCAATCGTAATTCGCTTGTCATACTTCTAGCGCCTTCATGACACCTTCGCCTTTATAAAAAGTTATATACTGAAAGAAAAGATAAATATTTCGCGCTCCACAATTTTTGCACACGGATATCCCTACACTAAATACCGTAGCGCCTGCACTAAATACCTCGCGAGATCCACGACGAGGACGTGCGATGAAACAAAAGTGGGAAAAGTTTTGTAAAGCGAGGCTTTCATCTGATTTCCCAGGGAGTACAAAGAAAATTAGCGATAAAAAATGTACACGGGACATTTTCTACTGAGACATAACTCAAAGTAACGCTACAAGGTACACACGACGTAGCATTTAATTTTTGACGAATTTTTGTCGTAAAGTATAAGAAGTAGCTTTTATTTGAATTGAAAAAATTATCACATCGATTAATTTACTTTGTTTACAGTAACAGCAAAAAAAGACAACAATTGGGAAAGCGTTTTTTTTTATTGGTCCCATGCAAGTAGTAACATAATAAAATATGCTTTGGATTACGATGCACTTTCATAAATAGAAGTTGCCCTTGAAAATCTCTATCTAGTGATGGCATTTCTCAGGTTCATAATGGTCTCTACCCACACTAACTACGTGGTATCAACTAAATAAAGTTCTCTGCAATCGCGGGCGTTCCTCCACACATTTCTACAGAACTGAAATAAACCCATTGTGTAGGTACTTCGCAGACGTTACATTACTTCCAAAATACAGACGGGGTCATTACCGGGACACGTAACACGGGTCCGCCGGCCACCCGTGAAGATGTATTAAAACGGACCAAACAAAAATATTAGCAAATGTAATTACAAGAAGGAAACGCTCCGTTGTCGTGCCCCAGTGTTGCCAGGACATCGTATTCATTACGTAGGTACTCGTAATATTTTACAGGAAAAATTACAGTTCGTGCACTTATGCTTCGTACCCGGGTCGATGTAAAATGCGCACTTGTCTCGAATTCGTGTTTTTATTACAGCAGATGAAGTAATTCTTTAAAGTAATTGGCGGAATTAATACCCAAGCTCATTGTAAGCTTGTTGTACTTATGTGCAATAAAATAAAATAAAGATTAAATAAATAAATGAATAACTCAGCAACGTTGTATAAATAATATACAAGTACTTAAGTCTTATAAGTACATTGAATGGCATACATTCCTCTTCTTTTTACTTATCGGCAAAGTCGGGTTACCTGCTTATCATATTTGGAAGAAACTTGAGTAAAAAGACAAGCTTAAAATTAACCTGTAGCAATGTAGTAATAACCCATTGTAGCAGATTATATTTTTTCAGTAGTAAATATTCGCTAGTACGCTACTGAATTCCTACGTAATACAAAAGTAAATCCCATCCCAAAGTTTTTTCAAAATACAGGCTTTCTGCATAAACATTCAGATAGGTATGACAATAACGACCATATGACGTCGATGAAACTCTCAAATATTTTCACACTCAAAATGTTACGAAAAATGAAGGAAATTGAATAATCTGGCAACACTTGTCCCGGCGGAGTGAGACGTGACCCGGGCAACGGGAGTTTTTCAAGGAAATGAGTTAACTTTCCCAGCTTGCCTTCTAATTCCAAGTCAACTAGACCATTATTTATTTTGTTTACGCCCGACGTAAATTGACGCAATGTTTGTGTGGCCAACGGTTTTTTTGTCGCTTTTATCGCTATTCGTTCGGAAGTTTTACTTCCTTAGAGATTGAGAGGTGGCCTGTGCCCAGCAGTGGGACGCAAATAGGCTGTTGTAGTAGTAGTAGTAGATATTACCGAGTCATCTATCGGTATAAGATATTTTTTACTTTCAGTGTTTTTTGGTAAAGCTACCTATACGAATATTATGCAAAAGTACGTCTGTCGGTTTGTCTGTCTGTAACCTCTTCATGCTTAAACCAATGTATCGCTTTGGATGAAATTTGGCATTTGGTTTTTTGTTCGAGTCCCAGGGAAGGACATAGGCTACCCTTTTCCCGGAATAATACCTACATAAGTACTTCCCGCTGGAATTACATAACCGAACCGAAGGTATTTAGGTATTTTTTGTGTTTAAAAAAGAGAGAGCAATAATACCAAAATGTATCATTTTTTTCTTGTAAATAAGGAGCTAGTTGCTAGTTGAAAATAATTAAGAAATACCCCGATATACATGACGACGTCAGCAGGGCTCGAACTTGTGTGCACACGTGAAACTTCTGACACTCTCTTTTCTATTTTTTTGTGTCAGGGCTACAAATCAAAGTTCAATTAGTGATTAAGGATTATGAACTCTTTTAGCTCTAATATAAACCATTGTGGTTTCCTAGATGCAAAGTTATAAACTTTTGTAAATAATCTTGAAATGATAAATAAATAAAAAATAAATAAACTTACTATGATTATTCCAGTCATTCTAATAATTCTAATAATAATTGGCTTAAAGTTACAAAAATTGTGTTAAAATCTCCGGTCAAAGTTTTTTCAAGATGGTGTCTGTAGTTTTAATTTAAAAAAATAACTATATTACAATCAATTTTCAACATTACTGAAAATAGCACTCTAGCTAGGCATAGGCACACCTCGAAAGTCTCAAGTCGTCGCGGGTACCCCAACCAAATAGCCACGAGGGTGTTCTAAAAATCACTGAAAACGACTTTCTATAATATTTTTATGTAAGTTTTATCTTAAGTTTTGTTTTAATCACAAACCTTAAAATGACTATACTGTAGGCGGATAACATGGTACTCGTATACTTACCTCTTCCACTTTGCTTAAACCCTAAAATAGCATTCGGATTTAGATAAATCAATACCTAATTGAAATTCTCTACAATGTCTAGTTGTCAAGGGCCATTAGGCTTTTAACAAAGTGTATTGTTATACGTTATTCAGGATTCAAAAATAAATACCTACATCGTATCTAACAATAATTTGTAAACGCAGATAGCTCGGTGAAAATTGCTAGTCAAAAAGGGTGGAACAAACTGTGGGCAAAACTTGACCTAATTGGGTACGAAAAATGACGAAGTATTGTTTTGTTTTATTAATAGGAACAGTGCATATCAAGAGAATATCACGAAAATTTCCGAGCTGAAAATGTTTTTGTGACATGACGGCTCACAGGCCAATTTTTTATCTGTTTTTTATTTTGTGAAGGAACGAATTCTACTTACCTAAGTGTTTTCGTGGAACATGTTGTACTCGTGCACATTGAACTTCACTAACGTAAAAAATACATAAAAATGAGAACATTTTTTTATTAAGGCATATTTCTTGCAACAAGCCGAATAATGCGAAATACTTAGACTTCCTACCAATTACAAAGACTTTCGAAACTTGTCAAATTGTTCAATATTAATCTCTCAAAGTTCCAGCTCCTTTATCATGCCGGGAGCAATTCAACGGAACAAATAAATTTATTAAATTAAATACAACAACAAACAAACTATTGAGAAGTTCGGAGCTCGCTAATTTTAAGGCTTAGCGGCGTCAACTTGTAAGCCGCCCTCGAAATAATTTGATTTACTCGGTGATACCCCTAAGTCCCGTAATACAGGGCGTCAACAGTAATTAACAGAAGTCGACGAAATTCTTTAGAAAATTAAATTATAATGAAGCGTTGACGTAAAATTTGTGTATATTTCGTCTTAATGAAAAGAAACAAAACAAAGGAGAGGATTGCAGGTTGCTTACAGGATTCAGAATAATGATGGTTAGATTCTGGTCGACTATCAAAATGTTAATAGGGAGTAGTCAGACAAGGGTAAAGTTCATGTTGATCATTTACCTAAGTATGTAAAGCAACGATAGACAATATTTTAATCGTATTGACCACTAGTCGGCTCGGTGAACTACTTTGTTTCACCACGCATGATTCCCATAAAAAAAATTTTTACGTGTTCCCGCCGATAAATTTTTCCCGTTTATTTTTTCTTTCTAAACCTTCCCTGAAACACAGGGAACAAAACAAAAAAGAATCAGCCTAATCGGTCCAGCAGTTCTCGAGCTTTAGCCAGACTAACACACAGCGATTCATTTTTATATAAGAAAAGATAACATTATTCAAGTCACCCTCTTCAATCCTATTCCAATATATTAAAAACTACTCTGTTACCTTCCTAACTTTGTTTCCTCAATTAGCAGAATCCGAAATACAAACTTCAAAACTAACTCTAACACCCGATCAATCCTTTATTTCGCACAACGTCGCGCCGGTTCCACTTCTTATGAGTGTTCTTTTTTCTTATAGAGACGCTAAGGCTAAGGCTTGATTCAGCCGTTAGACTTATTTAATTATATTTAACAAGTACTCCTTAAGTTATAATTGTTTTTCGTTTTTTCTAAATACCTATTACCTAATAATATTAGAAAAACTTAGCTTCTTAATAAGTAACGGAATTCATATATCACTTAACTGTTTTTTTTTAAATTAACCGACTAGAATCAAGGAAGTGTTCAATTCAACATGTACGTATGTAGGTAGCGTGACGATTACGAGTAAGTGGTGTTTTCATAAAAAACGTTCGTCTCGGGCAGTGTGAGGTAACTTTTATTGGTGCGGGGCGGTGCGTGTCACTACTGGTACAATAGGGATGACGACAGGGTGAAGAAAAATCTAAATTATAATTAGTCCGTCAGTCAGGTAATAAAAAAATATAAGACACGTATTTTTTGGTTTATCAAATTAACAAAGAATGACTAAGTTAAAACGCATTAAAGGTGGAGAGTGGGGGCTAACTACGTCACCGTTAGGTATAAATCGTACCTAAACGTGACGTCACGCGACATTTCAATTCAATATATCTCCGTATAAGTTTGATTACGTGAAAAAAGAAAAAAATACGTGCCCAATTACTTAACAATAATCTTCCTAATAGACTAAGGAAAAAAAGTTGTCGTCATCCCTATAGTATATACTGTGTCTGTACTGTACGCTGCCACCTTGGCCGCAGCCTCGATTCTTCAGTGTAGTCCGATAAAATGGCGAATAATCGGCTTTCATTAGTGCTCTCCCTGATTTCTCCGAGGAAGAGATCGACCCTGCGCAGGGGCTTAAAGAGATTTCGAACTGCGGCTTAAACAGTTTCTCTGCGAAGATAGCATTCTCATTTCCTAAAGGTGTTTCAGTAATGGATAGTTTTATAAGGAATTTTAAATATATTGAAAAATAAAAACTAATATCGATCGACCATGCCATGAAGCCGTGGTAGCCTAGTGGTTTAACCTACCCCCTCTCACGCAGATGGTCGGGGGTTAGATATCAATTTGAATTTACCATTGAGCTTTTCGGTGAAGGAAAACATCGTGAGGGAACCTGCACGCATCTGCGAAGTAATTCAAGGATGTGTGTGAACTCTCCAATCCGCATTGAGCCTGCGTGGGAACTATAGCCCCAACCTTCTCATGATGAGAGGAGGCCTGTGCCCAGCAGTGGGCTGTATCAAGGCTGTTGTGGTGGTGGTGATAGACCAAATTTATTCTGAGATCGATTGCATATGTCAAACAATTTAATTTTATAATACTTATTATACACCTACGTCGCATAAATTAAAAATGTCTTTTTGTTTACACTTATTATGCTGTGAATATGGAACATTTAAATATTGCTTCGTAAAGAAATATTTTATTCACGGCAAGAGCCTCACGAGATATTGCCACGAGTCATTGTACTCCTCATACCTACGTCGATTACCTACATACAAAGCGCTACGTAAGCCCTCTACGCCGTAGAGCGTGCGTAAAAATAAATTTGTATACTTTTAACATTTCAAGTTTCCTTGGCGTTGAAATATTACAGCTATTGTAACTTAAAAAAATATACTAAAATTTCATCGATTTAAGCAAAAATTCGGTAATTTAGGTATTTGCTTTGGAAACTTATAGAAACTTGCTTATTGAAATTTAATTACAAAATTCACTCTGGAAACAGGAGAGAACGTTGAAACATTGAACCTCGTAAGTATCAAAACTTCATACAAACAAAAGTTCATGTAGAACTTTAAGTTAGTCTCACTTTTAAAACATACAAAAAATTATACTTAACTTTGGAACCTTACAAGCTGGCCATAAGTAGTCGATATCTCTGTTCCATCTTTTCCGCATCCTAATTATTATAAACGCGAAATTAACTTGTCAGTCTGTGCTCTTCACGCTTAAGCGATTAAAATGAAATTTGGAATGGAGATAGTCTGAGTCCTGGAAAAGGACATTGGATAGATTTTGTCCCAGAATAAAGGGTGTGAAAATGATTGTGAAATTTTAGAATTAACTTCCGCGTGGACGAAGTCGCGGGCACCAGCTTAGTCAACTGTAATATTATTAATATAATTTATTAATATTTTTTAACAGAACTTGACGTGTGTACTAGGCCATTATTCTGACTGAATACTCGACGAAGTAGGTAATTTTTAAGTAGGCTACGTCGGTTTTTGGCGAGCAAATAGCCGTCGGCCCGACAAATAGCTACTTTCACAAAGCTTCTATCTTTGTAACGGGCCGAGCTCAAGCAAAGTGAGGGAAGCAAAAAAATGAGAAACTGCTTCGACATTTAGACAAATTAATGACAAGGTACAAGCACACATTCCTGTAATATATTTTAAGTCTTAAATTAGGGATCTCCCTGTTGCCTATAGGATCGCTCACGCGTCGCGTGATCTTTAAAAGCAGCTATAGATTTAAAGTTCATCTTCACGCGTGAGCGCCCCTATAGGGAACAGGGAGATCCCTATTTAAGACTTCGCATAGAGCCTATAGACTTCGAAAATCAGTATTCTACACTCCACAAGCAGCCTGTTTACGTCCCACTGGCTGGGCGCAGACCTTCTCTCATCACGAGAGGGTAAAATACACACTATGAAATACTGCTATGGTTCTCTAATAAAATAAAATGAAAGCGCTGTCACTACTTACTATTCCTGTTAAGTGTTTACAAGATGTATGTAACCAATCTGCAATTGATAATCATCTGTTAAAAGCATTCCAATTAGTATTCATCTCATGCACGAGAGCCAAAAATACTGAAAGCATTGCTATACCCGTTCAAAATAAGAAATAAAACGACGGCGAAATGTGCATCCGATGTGCCGGAAAGCTGGAAGTCGGATTTGCTAAAATTCTCTATTTAGGGTTGTCGTTGTAAAACATTCAAACAAGCTTTGTTCACTCTGGTTTAAGGGCCCGGTCATTTGGTAAAGAAATCAGAGATTATGTAAGTACAGGTTAAAGGTTTCCGGGAGTTTCCAATATTGGCAGATATTTATATAATATGTACATATATCGACTAGCTTCTGCCAGCAACTTCGTCCGAGTGGAAATCGGAAATAGCTTTCCCGCGGGAACTATGCATTATCCGGGAAAAAAGTAGCCTATATGTTGACCAGTGTTATAAATTACCATCATACCAAAGTTAGTTGCAATTCGTCCAGTAGTTTTCGAGTTAAATCTGGACATTCATACATACATACATACATAATACATACAGAAGATTTTTCTAATAAAAAAAACAAAAAACCCGACTGCGTAAAAACTAAAAAGAAAAAAACAAGACTAATTGATTGCTATTGAGGAATCTAAAGATGCCTACTATCGGGACCCATTATTTGTAACATTTTAACCTAGATTTTAAATGGGTCCCGACTGTAGGCATCTTTAGATTCCTCAATAGCAATCAATTACTTAACATAATCCTAGCTACTACTGAACTAAGTAGTCTTGTTTTTTTCTTTTTAGTTTTTACGCAGTCGGGTTTTTTGTTTTTTTTAATTAACTTTTTTATTTTATTATTTTTAGTTAGGGATTAAAAGACCGTAAATTCCGCAATCTTGTCATTTCATGGAGAGAGTTGCTATCGTGGGGATTATTAAGTAGCTTGCGATGATCTAAATTACTGATTATTAATCCCTCTAGAGACCTAACCCGGCTCAAAACGCTACATAAGCCTGAACCTATTAAAATTCTTCAAGTCAACCGATAGATGGCGCTACTGGTACTACATAAGAGTATTAGGTAGCTATTTTATTTATTTACGAGCGCTGAGTACTGACTAGTGTACCTAATTGGTACCTATAATCAATTAGGTTATATTTCACTGTATCACACACACTATTGACACTTTAAATGTAATAACGAAACTAAAAGTCTTCAAGTCAACGGATAGATGACGCTACTGGTACACTACATTGCACATGCGTACGTACTTGATTGAAGTTTGAGATTTATGAAAAACATTATTATTAAGTATTTTATAGTCGTCATGACCTGCTTGAAGACTCGTTGGTCTAGATTATTTCCTGTGTTGCTAATTCGAACGGATTTACTACTGGGTAGTTAGGTACCTACTTTACGTAGTTAGTAAAGGAACTTTGAATCGTTATAAATCATAAACGGTTCTTTTGTCTGAAAAATGGTCAAAGAAACCTAATAATGATTTTTAAATACCTATTCAACGATACCTCACATGCCATAGTTGGTTGACTTTTATTTTTTTATTTTGTACAATATGGCGTCTGGTGGCCGCCATTTTGAATTTTGATTAATTTCATATCTTCAGTGACACTCGCGCGGTTCATACGAATCGATTGACGTATGATTCATTAAAATCGACCCACGCGTTTGATCTCTAGTGTGCCACAAAGGAACAAACATACATACATACATACATACATAGACAGGTAAACACATAACCCTCCTTTGCGGTGCGCAGTCGGGTAAAAACAAACGTTATTTTGTGTTCACTGTCGTTTATAATATAGTCTTCACGAGTTGATAGTTTCTTTTCATTTTCAAGTTTCAGACGCGACTAGAAGAAGTCGCGTCTGACAGACTTATTAATTAGTATAGAACTAGCTTATGCCCGCGACTTCGCCCGCGTGGAATTCGGTTATCGCGTTCCCGCGGGAACTATGCGTTTTTCCGGGATAAAAAGTAGCCTATGTCCTTTCTTGGGAACCCAACTATCTCCATGCCAAACTTTATCCAAATCCGTCCAGCGGTTGAAGCGTGAAGAGATAACAGACAGACAGACAGACAGACAGACAGACTTACAGACAGACAGACAGAGTTACTTTCGCATTTATAATGTTAATATGGATAAGGCATTGAACTTTTTTTCTCGCGTCTGGCGTCTGTTTCGCTACTGATTTGAGGAACTTCACAAGTCAGCCCGGGGGCGCATGGCGGACACGGCCTATAAAAACACGACCTCGAACACAATTCGAATGAAGTGTCAATGTTTGCGGGCGAGAACGTCTGTACACTGAATGTGTATGTACCACTATACCACACTATACTATTAAATATTCTGTGCCAGGGGTTGACTTTCAATTTCACGTTTTTTCGAGTTGTACCAAACTAGTGTAACATGTAGGTATACATATTATGTCTGTAACATTATGTATGTCAAGGTTGCCGGAAAGTAACGTCATTTTTTTCAAGGTAGGGGTAGGTAGGTACTTCCTTGCTCAATTCTTATTGAAATGAAAGAATTTATCGGAATACGCACATTTTATTCATTAAAAGATTCTATTTTATTTGACTAAAAGTTCTTATTTAATATCTAATGGATACGGATTGACTAAGTTTAATTAAAAATATAATTTGTTAGTCTACACTAGTAACTTGCTGCGGCAATGAACTTTATTTACAATTAAAATGACATGCTAGGCATTAATCTATGACTTTCATATTTACACTGGTAATGATATGTAGTTACCTATATATATATATATCCTTATTTCTACATAAAAATACATGATTCAAAAAATTTAAGAAATATTTTCCAACAAATTTTCAGCACGAGTACCTATAACCTATAATGAACTGTAGTCCAAGCGATCCGTAATGACAAACATGGCGAGCAAGTTGTATCGGAAATTGAATTTTCTTTTGAATCGTTGTTGTTGATTACAAAGCCATTTTGCTAACATAAAATACAGAGACAGGAAATATCTTCTTCAATATTCTTGATCGTGTTGTTATTAAAATAACTCTCGCTATTATTTGGACACAGAAAAGGTTTTGATGTTTGTTCGTACGTACATTTAAAAAATCTGTAAGTACCTACGTTATTAGTGACAACCATGTGACGACGCATGTGATGTGGAGGCGGGGTTTTTACAATGCCTACAGTTTTTATACATTTTGGTTTTCAGTATGTTCTCTTAATAGAGATACAACAGGCGGCATACCACTGCCATATCCGGAAAAAGAATAGGTATTTTTTTAGGTCATTAGTTGTTTTTAAAACGCATCTAATTGATTGGCTGTTGCATACAGATACGTTTCATCCCTTGTAAATGAAAATGAATGAATAAAATGAATGATTTAGGAACATTACAAATTAATAGCAAAGAAATCATGGAACAACATTCCTTACTTTTTAATTTTCTTTATGACTTTTCTTTATACAGGGTCAAACAAAACGTTGTGACGATATTGTACCTACAGAATCAGCTGTCGATTCTAAGCATGTTTTTCAGGTTTTTTTTTTTTTTTCGTGTTAGTATGGGATTCGGGTATCGCTCATACCATCAATCCCATACTAGCCCATGTTTTTTCATACAACGTTTTGCTTAACCCTATATATTAAAAGATACTTAGACGACATCGTGAATTCAATTTTCAATTATTCGTGTCTATGTAATCACTTTAAATACTAAATAGGTAGGTTCTTAGTATGACAAGAAATGGTGTCATGCCATGTTTATGGAATTGTACAACAGAAAACTACTAATAGAATGTCTATTAATTAATGACAACTATAGTCTTGAAGACTACTTTTCACGAAATAAAAAAACGTTACATAAAAATAAATCATCAATAGGAATCTATTCGATATTATCAATTAAATTAAATTATACTTATTTCCCTAAAACTATCACAGGTTCTGAGCTCATTCCGAAAACTCACAGAAAAGGTCTAAGTAGATCCTTGATCAACCAGTGATGTTGAGAATCAATCGATAACAATGGAATCATGATAATCTCAAGTAAACTATGAAAATATTTCAATAGAAAATTCATTATAATAAGGAAAATCCGTGACTATAATTATCATCTAAGACAAATTAGGTATAAGTAATAATTCAATCATTTAAAATAATTTTGGTGCATTTAAAAAGTGCATTTAATGCGTAAAGGTAACGATGATTAAATATATCTTACTCGTATTGCAATTTATGAACTTTATGAAATCACTTACTACTTGCTACTAAAAAAAACGCGTGCAATTATGACAATCAAGTATGTATGCAAAGAATTTGAAGAAATATAATTTATACAAATTCATAAATCTTTTCATTATTAGCAACACCAAAAACTCACAGGTTTAAATGGTGAAACTTTAAAATAAGCTAGTGGGTTCAGTAAATGAAGCGTTTTGTTCGTCTGTTGGTTAGACAAACCGGTATTTTCCGACATTCGACCAAATTTTGCGAGGACCACTTCAATATTTCCATATTTGTTACAGAAAATGTGGCAAAGTTTTCCTGCTTCCTTCCCAGGAAGAAACTATTCATCCATCGAATATATAATATAACTAACAGTAAAACTGTCGCTTAGATCTATAAGTTTAACAATACAGTATTTTGTTTGAAAAGAGTCTACTTACAAACTAACATACATATAAAATGTTCTTAACAAACAAAGATTCCTACTTATACATTAGGCAAAAGTAGAAAACGCATTGTATGCGTAGGCGGATGTTTAACGCGACAACAACGTTATTCCGCATAAAATTAAATTAACAAAACAGTATTCAATCACTCGCTATTTACATTCCAAATCGCAAACTAGCACGATTTTAACCACATTTCAACCGTTCATTCGGTTCTAAGTGCAAAATTCGATTTATATTCCTAAATATACTTTTTTTTTTTTATTTACGTTGGGATTACGTTGCCAGTGAGGCTAAACGCTAGATGGCTGAACACTCCAAGGAGGATTAACTGCAGACTATGATATGAAGTAGTCGCTTTGCCCGGCAGACCACATTCTTGATCCCTGTATTCCAAGCAGAAATTCTGTAATGATAAAAAACTTTAAAGTCAAAACCCTTCATTTTCAATAGTACATTACAGACCAAGGGTGGTGAATTCGTAAATGTCCCAGATCGCAGGTTTCTGTGGCCCGAACCGAAGGTGAGGGCCATAAATATACGATCTGGGGCTTTACGAATTACCGCCCGTGGTTTGTCAAAAGTTTTACGTTTTCTCCGCGTAGCGGGCAGAAAATCCCACTTTACGGCCAAGGCTGATGTAAAATTACATTACGTCCCACTACTGTTGGGCACATGCCTCCTCTTATCACGAGAGGGTTCGGGCACTCGCCATACAGGTCCATGCGCTGATTGGGGAGACATACATCTTTGAATTAGTTCGCAGATGCGTGCAAAACCACATCGCACATTAAATCATCATCATCATCATCATCATTTCAGCCGAAAGACGTCCACTGTTGGACATAGGCCTCCCGAAGGCCACATTAAATACAATCATTTTATTCAAGCCATTTCCGAAGATTGGGGTTAATGACGACTTTTTTACGCGTTAAGAACACGTGTTGTCAGTGTTGTCACCGATATAGCCACGCTGTGAGATACCTATAGTTGCAATAACAGCAAAAATACGTCTCCAAGGCCGCTATATTTTCGAACGTCCGCAACTTCACCGGCAACGAAAACAATTCACTTTGTGTTTTTAAATATTGCTTCAAGTATACCAACCAACCTTTATGATGTTTGAGGACATCTGTTTCAGGAATTTGCTCGTGAAGACAGCCGCCTCGTCGCCACACGTCCGCTGCACCGTTTGTTCCGAGCACAGCAGATATTCTTGGAAGGAGCTGAAAAAAGAAAAAAAACCTCTATGTTTATGATAATCATTCTTCTTACGATAGACATGATAAATGTTACTCTGTCAATTTGTCCCTTAACTCTATAAATTGAAAATGTAAAAAACCACGACCTACATGGTTAAGTCACCAGTCTCAAACAATGAAAATAGAAATCTGTTCATAAGATGTTACAGATAGACATACATTCACACAAATAATTATTTTCTGTAAAATATTTAAATTTCTACATAAATTAGGATTGAATGATAGTTGCGTTAGGTACTTACACTACTGAGTGTAGAGATCTTCTACTATCTAGTCCCGCGCGTTCACATTTCCAAACGCTTCAATTTTATCATTATTATTTAAAAAGCACCACCAACACTATCAACACATAGTTGATGGCTGTCTCAGCACGCACACATGTGTGGAGAGTGTTGGTGGTGCTTTTTAAATACATTGAAGCGTTTTTAAATGCGAAGGCGCGGGGCTTTAGATAATAGAAGATCTCTAAGTTACCAATATTATTTTGAAAAATCGTATACTTCAATTAATGCAAAACGGAAAAAGTCTAAATTTAAATATTTAAATGGTAGCAATTTATTTGCAAAAAAAAAGAAATGTGGGTGGGTAGGGTATATACCTATTTGTTTATCTTTCCACCGCGTCAGAGCAAAGGCAGCGGTGTGTAAATCCTATGATAGAGGAATAACTCGTATTTTTAATGGAGGGCCAGGCCAACCACGCTCACTGACTACGCAAACAATGTCCATTTATATCCACTCACTTTTCACACCGTTGGTTGTCACCAGTCTATATAGATTTTTTGCAAAATTAGATTGCATGATTCAAATAAGCTTGCATGATTCAAAAAAAGGCTAAGTGCTTTTCGGGCGACGTGCTATGTAGGGTTCCGTAAAAAAATTGCGTGCGTACGCGATAAAAAAAAACAACACCCCCACTATATTGTGTACCCTATTTTTTTATATTTTTTTATTTTACTACTGTGTTGACCTACAGCTTTCTAGAACCAAGCATCTCACGCTGCGGACAGACATAACGAAACTGAGTTCCTTGTTGACTACGGAACCCTAGAATAGGAAATTCTCCTTTTTGCAGTCTCATCAGCATTCTTAAAATATACTTCGACGTAATGTGCAAATTACCGATTCAATTGAACTGAAATGCGGATAAAGAAGTCATTAACATTGAATGAGGCGTGGAGCGCCCCTATAATCCTATGGAAAAAAATTCAAGCAGAATCCTTAAACAGTTTAACGGTCACAATGGCGGAATATCGGAGAACACCATCTATAGTCGAGGAGATCTAATAACCGATATTTGGCATTTGCCAATTGTTGTTTATTTATAGTGATGAGGCTAAAGAGAATCTCGTGAGGAAACCGCACGCATCTGCGAATTAATTCAAAGATGTGTATGAAGTCCCCAATCCGCACTGGGTCCGCGTGGGGACTATAGCCCAAATCCTCTCGTGATGAGAGGAGGCCTGTGCCCAACAGTGGGACGCAAATAGGCTATACGATTTGTCCCATGCGGCGGCTAAAGAGCATGTATTGAGCAAACGAATGGCGAAAGAATATGATCGATTAAATCTAAGGGTTTTGCATGGGACATGTTAAAAATAAACAGAATTTAAAAAGTGAATAAAATATCAATACTAATAAAATAGTTGATTAAATCGATCCACATTCGGAAATGTCATCATCGATTATAATGATTTAGCGAACTACTTTTTTGGTCACTACTGTAGTTTACAAAAGGAAGGGTGAGACGCGTAAATTGTTATCTAAATGTCATAAGCTGTTTTCATTTCTATGTCTAAGAGTAATACGTTTTTAGGTTATTTGGTCTTTATAGCTGTCAAATGTCGGTTATTACATCTCGTCGACTATAATGGACGAAATTTAGGGACATCGATAAAATTGATTGATTGTTGGCGGTCATTAATCTTGATATCTTTTATGGACGAACACAAAACGCTAACGACGCTGTGTAGAATGCAAAAACTGCAATAAAACCAGACAAAGCAAGACCCGCCACATTCTACTAACCCGAAGGACCAAACCATACTAATATTATAAATGCGAAAGTAACTGTCTGTCTATCTGTTACCTCTTCGCGTTGCAACCGCTGGACCGATTTAGATGAAATTTGGTATCGAGATAGTTGAAGTCCCGGGAAAGGACATTATGCTACTTTTTATCCCGGGAAAACGCTTAGTACCCGCGGGAACACGATAACTGCATTACACACGGGCGAAGTCGCGGGCAGAAGCTAGTAAGAAATAAAGTAAGCACTTTCACATATTAACGTGGTATTACAAATATTATACCCGAGTCCCGAACAACCTAAAACCATGCAGAGCGAGCAGCTTATTCACCCGAGCCTCGTCATTAACTTATTAAAATTTGCATTAATTAACTGCTTGTTTCAGCTTTTTATCTTGGCATTATAATTTTGAAGTATTGAAGGACGGACGGCAGTAATATAACACGACGTAAATAGCATACATACAAGCAAGCATCAAGTCAATATAAACAATGTGATTACTAAATTGTTCAGTTTAGTTCAATTCAATGGGTGTAGATTTTTTTAAATTAGAAAACTTATTTAAATCGTGTGTTTCATTATATTTGAATAGGTATCCTAAAACACCAACAAGTGAATTTCTAATTCCATTGATTGAACTCCTCCATCGGCCACTTTATAATGCAAAGATTCGCGCCTCCACCAAGTAATTCCTTCGCAAGGAACCCTTCGATTTGCTAAAATATTTTGCTAACGAGGGCTATTCAATATTCAAGGCTCTTCTCTCTCACTCTTCAAACCAGTCCCCGAATTCCCCTTGATAAGTTCTCGGACAGTTTAATTTGTGGAAATCAAATCGTCCAAGGCCAATCTCGAGATGTCTGTTTTAGTTAAATGAGAAATGCTGGCGAATTATTAATTATTTATTTATTGTTCGCTTCTGAAAACGTCTAAGTCAACAGATTTTGAACTGTCTGCAGTGACCTCCCTTGAATTAATTATGTTGAAAGTTTTACTGTATGACTTTCATCAGCCTCAATGTCGAGCTCTAAAATATATTTAAAAACAAATAGTTACATAAGCGTCAATTGAAACGCTAACAAAGGCCCCAAAACTGACGGAGGTTTCAATTTCATGTGTTTATTTGTTCAGCACATATTTTGCAGATTGTCACACAAAGAGGAAAATCTAATTTTACAGTTACGTTTAATACGTACCAACAGACAGTTCTCAAGTAGTCCTCGTGGCTGGTGCCGTCTTCATGATCCGTGTTATACTGTTCATTCTTCTGGTGGTTACTTAGCGTCGTCAGGGTGACTTCATACTTCTTGCTGCACGTCTCATATTCGGCCCTGACGTTCTTAACGCAGCCCGCGTACATCAAATACTCGTCCTGGTACGGCCCAGGAGTGCACAGCTCTTTGACCACACCGCTGATGCCAGCGTAGATCTTTCTGAAGAGTATGCGATCGTGTTTCTCCATACATACGCTCGTGTAGTTGTGGATGCATTGTATACCGTTGCGTAGGTTTCTGAAAGGAACGACTTGGTTTTAGTTAGATTTTTGAATAAATTCTCTGATGAAGAACTGATTTTTTGCCACTGATTCAGCATAAATACAAATTATTATTAAAAATACTGTTTCAATAGATGCAGCATCAACAATATATACCGAATAACAGTTTTGGACGTGTTTGTTTCATCGTATTAATTAACAGCAAGAACAATCATGATTTTCAAATGCATTTGAATTCTGTTTAAAATTAACACTGACGTAATTTCGAAAATGTTTCCATATTAATTAACGGCATAACTTGATCCCTAATTTAAATTATGAAATAGGTACTAACACTACACCAGTATCTAATGTAATGCAGTAAAAAGCAAATATTTAAGAAGGAAGAAGAATTATACACGGCATGACTCCAAACAATTTTAAACACAATGTAACAATGTAAGGTATGGAGTCTGTGCCTAACCAAAGTTATGTAGGTATAATCAATCTTTAAGAAAGAAACAAAAAGAAATAAATTTTACACGTGTCTCTGAGGTTCTCAACCACAATAAAACTTTAACATATAAGAATTACGAAAGCGCTGTAACTTGGTTGATCCCGCTCTTCACGCCATCAAAGAGCTCATTGGCTATTCAGCGTTTCTATAAAGCGCTCCGTGAAGTTACTCAGTCCGACAACTAGTTTCAAATTGCTATTTACCGCAAACAAGAACACTAAATTAAGATGAGCTAACTGCGCTGCGTACCATTTCAGCAATGGAAGTTCGCTGCTGACGTCTTACGTCTCGCGGTGTTAGCAAAAGTTGCAATTTTCACAAACTTGCCCAGTTTTCACAAAGTTGGCCGTTAAATGAATGAGCTACTTATATCGTCTTACCGTTACGAACTGTAAAGAACCAACTATTATCCTCAATGTCTAACTTAATTATTAGTGAGGGGTAATAAATTACTTTACCACTTTCGTTAGAACTCTAAAGTCATAAGAAGTTTGGACAGTAATCAAGATTTAATTATCTTTGAGTAAAATTACCTAATTTCATTTCATTTGAGACTTTCAGAGAAGATTCGGTAGGTTACTATTCGGTACAAGCTTAATCCAGAGTGGACTTCCAATAGGGGATTCTGCAATCTATAAATACTAATATTAGAATGCGAATTCTGCGTATCTGTCTGTTACGCTTTTAAAGCTATAAACCACTGAACCGGTTATGAAATATGGACTGCGCTGAAGGATATAGGCTACTTTGTATTATTAAAAAACGCATAGATCCTGCGGAAAAATTCTAAACGAATCCCACGCGGAAGAAGTCGCGGGCAAAGGATGTGATCGTAGGTACTAAACAAGTATAGTTCATTGAGTATATCTTCAGCATTACACTATTTTACGTAGCAACGTCTGCGGGGTAAGTCGATCTTGATATATTTCACGTGGTTAGGGAGATAGCATTGAACGACGGCGTTATTGCACAAAGTGTCGTTTCTAAACTAGGTTTGAAGACTGGATATCATTTTCCTCGCACGATAGCTATAAAACGAAACGATACAGACATATTTAATAGCAACTTTACTGCGGTATTAGGTATTCTAGCATGAAATTGACACTCGTAAACCTATGATTAAGTTTGAGAAAGTTCGTTTTAAGAAGCTGTATCATTATGTGTCATGTAATAAAAACATATGTTTAAATGCAATTCTGTAGGTAACTGACGAGGACCCCCAGAATAGTGTCTTCAAAAACATTCAAGATTCTCCAATATCAATGACCTAAACGTTTTTAATCGTATAACTAGTTTAGTTTTTATTATTTATTCATTTGGAAATATAAGTAGGTACTTAACTTGAAAAATAATAAAAACTAAACTATACTCGCCACAAAAATAGGCTCAAATAGGCGACTGGCGACATATATATACTTCTATGGTGCTATAGCGTGGCGTAAAGTGGCGAATACTATAGTATTCGCCACTTTGTTTTACGGCGAGTACCTTCCTACTTATAGTTAAAATAAACACATCTACACATCATATACCATACCTATGATGAATGATTGAGTTTGCATATCCACGTGATAAACTGATTATATTCTTCATAAATACGTATTTGATGACACGACATGTCTACTTATTCAAATTTTAAACGACTGGTAGTACAAATATTAAGCCAATAAATATTTCAACTCACATGCAACTTTTTTCAAGCTCCTCTCTCGTCAGGGCGAAGGAAATTTCCGGTGAACTGAGAACTGGCAGGTCCACGGAACAACGCTGCAGGAGATCCTCCTCTTTGTTGCAGCTTTCTTTGGCGGCATCTGGGAAAGAAAGTTAAATAAATAAATGCTGCTATTAGAACTTAATAAATGATCACCGAAAAAGAACGATTATCGAGGTAGGTATAGGTACCTAATATATAAGATGAAAAAGGCTTGCAAGACAAAAAGATGTACGTTTTTTGCGGCGTATATTCATCGGTAAATTCCACTTGTACCTACTCATGTTTAAAAAATGTTGTACTTGATTTCATAAGGACTTAATTGTACGCTATTTGCTCATAAACACGTAAAGCACTGTTTCTTGATGTTTTCTCCGACAAGGATCACCTACTTAGAATCCTATTATGTTTTAGTTAAGGAACATCTGATAAATAAGAGGCTTAACTGAAGCCGCTAAACTAAAAATCCTTGACGTCCTAAATAAGTATGTAAATAAACCTCTGTAAGTTATCATTGAAAAAAAATAACTAAAAGGTGAACGCGCAGTGTAAGTACCTATGCTCATAAATCATAAACACGTAAACAAAACAATCAAAACACCGCTGCACGTCAACTACGAATGACGCGCGGAGTCTAAATTTACCCGGAGGATCGCTCAGACCACATCCCGGGGGCGGGGCACTAACATCTCTACATCATGCAATTGTATATGTAGATAATAATCTGGATCACAAAATCTGGTAAATTTGCAGTCAATTGCGTAATGAAAATAGACCCTGATTTAGGTAAATGGAAAACAGCGATCTCAAACATGATTCGAAGGAAGGAGGGAAACAGGCTTGTTACGCGGATAGCGGTATGAGGTTCAGGGTAAAATAAAATTATATTCGTTTACACTGAATATCTCCGAAGTAAATATAAGAAACTTAACAGTCATTTCAGTGGAATAAAATCTCTGCAACAATAGGTGAATGATGTAACCGACGATCACTCTACTATCTATGGCCTATGTAATCTGTGGCTGATAAGATAAGAATCCACGCGGTTGCTGTTGATCTGTCGAGCGAGAGCGACCGGTCGCCACACGCGCTGCGCACGCGCCGTCAGCTGTTGGTGCACACGTGATTAGGACGTTTTGTCTTCGGACGCATCTCTAGAATTGTCATGTAGATATTTAGTCGTCGTGAACAAACAAGACACCCCAATACTGCAATCTTGATTTAATATCATGTTTTTAAGTGATTTAATCGTTGGACAGCCGCATTGCAGTATCATTAGCGATTTAGTAACATTGGTATTATCATTATATTATAGCTTGGTAATGGCAGCAGTAGGTACCTACCTAATACAATAAATTAAGCATAAGCTAGGGCTTAGATACCAGGTTTTTTATCACTCTTTTTCATAGGCAATTAGTGAAATAATTTATTTACTTAACTGATAGCATATACCTACCTATTTAGTTTTCCTACTGAGCTATGAAACTGGTAAGACAATGATTTCAATTTAAGCAGCAATAATGCGATTACAATAATGTTATATATTATACGACAAAAAAACGAAAAGTTTGTAGCGTTGACAATGGCCTCGAATATCCGCCAACATCGTGTGTGTCGTTTAACAGGTAGTTATTTTTAAGCCGCCGTTCTAAGAACCATGCATTCCGGCGGTGGGGAGCCGAGCCCACGGCGAGACGGTCTGCCATTGGTTGGCAGACATCGTACGATGTTTCTGCCAAGTGTGCGGCGCCTGCGTCGGCACAGCACACACTCACAAACATCGAGGACCAATTTGAAAACATCGAGAGTAGACGATGGTCAATTAAACGGTGAATTGCTAGGATGCCTTAGGAAGTATTGCCTTGACGCGATTGTCTCAATTAACGTTTGTTTATGTCATTCATAGACATAGCGATCACTACCTATACGTTAGCAAAGAGTGTATTTGCAACTAACCTAACACTTAGGTACACCTATAAAATCAAAGATTTGTACTTACATTTAAATATCGCCTAGTATAATTATATTATTTTTGTAGCCTATAGTAGTGCGGAAAATTTCGTACCTATAATCACATTTGATAAGATTGGCTTCAATTTACCTTGCAATAACAGCAACACCGACAGTTGGCATCGAAATCAAAGATACAAAAATTGCAATCGTGATACTAATAATACGCAAAGCAAACATAAAAGGTAAGTACTCTTATCACTAAAGCTATTTTCCTTCACCCGTATCGCAAAGGTTTCTGTGAAGAAATTCACGCATGGCCTACAAAACTAATGAAAGTAACACGTACCTACTGGCGCCCGCCCTGTCGCCTACACATGAACACGTTTGTAATAATCCATGATATATCATGTCCCTAACGTATTAAATTATCTTCAACAACAAGTGCACTAAAATAGCTACTTTACGTACTTACTTATAACATACATACCTCTATACCTACCCAGAGAACTTTCGAGAAGTCTGGGTGCAGTTGCAATAAATTCATGGTCAATGGATATTGAGAAGCACATTCGACATATATACATTCGACATATATACACACCTATATGTAGGATAATATTTTGTTTACTTGAGCTACTTGACAGACATACCAACGAAAAAGTACTTAATAAACAAGGAGGAAGAAAGGTTCATTTTCAACCAACGAAAAAAAAAGGAGGAGGTTCTCAATTCGACGCGTATACATATATATATTTTTTTTTTTATGTATGACCACGCATATCTCCGTCAATTGTGAACCGATTTCGATGATTCGTTTTTTAATTGAAAGGTGTACCTACAACTAGAACGCTTTGATGATGGGATCCATGACAAAACGAGGGAACTCCTCGAAATTTGTTAGCATGTGTATGATTTTGGCATCAATTTCAAAGACTACAGTAAGACTTACGTCCCATCGTACACATGTTTGGAAACTACTTATAGCCGAAAAAAATTTTTAAATAAAAAAAAGAACCTACTTCAAACTCCGACAGCCTGTGAAGTCGGTGTCAAGTGAACCGCCCCAAAGCTATGACTATCTTATAGTGAACTTGACACCAACTTCACAGGCTATCGGAGTTTGAAGTCGGTTCTATTTTTTTATTTAAATTTTTTTTAAACGTAAATTATCGATATATTCTATACAAATTTTATGACACGATAAAATGTATAGTAATACAAAATGATTACCTATTAAAGAAGGTTGATAACAACAACAACTACTACTACAACAATACTCTTTATTGAACACCATAAACAAACAACCCTTTTATAACATTACCTATTACACATACAGAAGTCGTTAAAAATTTAAATCGAAAACAAGTGATTTTAATTTTTTTAACTAATACATAAATATTTACTGAATTACTGGTCTAAGAATCTAGTTTCAGATAATTATATTGTCCAAAACTTCAAACAGGGAAAATTGAGAAGTTTGCAGAACAGAAGCAGGCAAGCAGCCAGCACAAGTTTACAAGACCGAAGCCATGTCGCACAACGCAGCTTCGTCGTGCAGTTGCCTTAAATTGACCAATTACTTTAGGTTAATATCAAGGTAACCTTTGACTGTCCTCAATCAGAAGAAAAGAGCGCAGTTAACCATCACAATTCTCAAAGTTCAACTGAAATTCTGAAAGCCCTATGAAAGAAATTGTGCACTTCGTTGAGTATCGTATCGTTCATATCTTCCTCATATCGTTTAGACTTGTATATGGAACAGTTATCTGAAATGCAATATATACTACAAACACACCACATAGTGTAAACCGCGTGATCGCAGATCACTTTTTGATGACCTATTAACGTAACTTCTGTAAATATTTGTGAAGATTAAGCAATGTGTCAAGTTTATCAATGCTTTTACATGGGGTTATCTTTTTATCAACCAACATTTCTCCATATCAGCATGGTTGTTGGTAACTTTGTAGATTTGAACTGAGTTGTATAAATTCGGCCGGCGTGGTGCTATTTGTGCTGTGCGTGATGCGTGACTCTCTGGGCGTTTTAGTAGTTTTAATGGAATTAGCGATTTTATCGATACGTCGGATTTGGGTCATTGGGTTTTATCAATGTAAGTAGTAAGTAATAGCCGGATAATAAGTAGGTATATTTTCCTAAATATTATCATCTTTTCCGTTTTTAAATGGATAAGTATATAGCTTTGAGTGCTCACTGCTCGGATTAAAAATAAAAACAATTTCACATGTAGGTAACTATCAATTAGGTAAGTATCAATTGCGCTCACAGAAAATTTTCCCATACGTGATATCGCAAGCACTTTTCGAATTGCGCACATGTTTAATCTAGACATACGATAGCCCGAGGGGCCCGATAAGCGATACTTATCATCGGTATCTTATCTTTGCGAATTTTGTTGTTATTGTGACGACACGACGGATTATATACCCTTTACTAGCTCGTGAGCTACCATATGTGAATATTCTTATTTAGGTATGTATTTTATTTTCAAACATTTTATTAACAGTAAGAAAATTTCAATGATGAAAGATCAATCATTCGAGTCGCTAAACAACAACTTCGGCATGTCTTCGGAGGTATACAAAAAATTGCTTTTATGTCGTCCGGTAACGACATCATGAAAGCAAGCTGATCCCAAAGGAATAAGCGGAGTACATAGCTCGGGGAACGTTGGAATGATGGCGGAGCAAATCGGCTATTTCAGTGGTGTCTCGACTCGGCATCTTCCTCGTTTGTCATCGCACTCAGATGGGATAACTTTTTGTTCGGCCCGCCGACTCCGTCCTAACTTTACCAAGGAAATCGAGCCTTATTATCGCCCCGGTACTGAGTAATGTGTTTCTCTTTTGACGATAAAGCGGTGTTTAGGGACTAACTAGGGTTTGACGGAGATATAATGGATGCCGTTTAAGCTCAAAGTATAAAATATCAATATACACTTAAAAGCTGCTGTTTGTTTCGAGGCGTAACAGCATCTACAGAAAATACCTACCTTAGCGACCGTTTGCAAAAGGTCACCCTCCAAACTAGTTCCAATTAGTTATAACTTGATAATCCGCTTAATGTTTCGATGGTATAAATTTGCCAAGCTACTTATTGGGCCTTTAATGTATTATTTATTTGTTTCAGATTTTCCGGCCAAAAATGTTCAAGCGGTCTCTTGTGGGGTAATAAATTCGGATAAAACAATTTCATCCGCGTGGAATCGCGCCCCGAACTATGTGGCTGAGCCATAAATCCCGATTAGCCTTCGGCAGAAAGAATGAATCCATAGATTATTTGCAATATTTTCACTCATACGTGTACAAATAAGGTTCCCTTCGGATATTCAGGTAATGAAAAGCTGAAGCGTTATATACGAAACGTACACCTACTTGTTAATATTTGCGGAGTATCGTTTACACACCTGTGAGAAGCACAACGCGTCTTTACAACCTATCGTGAATAAATTTGAAACTCCTCGAATTCATTATGTGAGACATTAAATTTACACCTTTATTCTTTTTACACTCTCGATTATAGTTTGATTGAATTTTGAAACTGCCATATTTTATGGTCAGGATCATGCCACAGCTGATAAAATCCTACCTGTCTGGTAGAATATGATAAGGCAAACAAACTCTGCGAAGACCGTACACAAACAAACATATGGGTGTAAGTGACGCACGAACATACATTAAATACAGAAGTACGATAAGTAGGACTTGATAACTAACTTTTAAAAAGGAATATTTTGCCAATTCCTCTCCTTTACGGTTCAAAATTTTGAAAAAAAAATGAAATTGGCAATGTCTAGTAGGTTTGCTGTGTGAGACGGTCGATGATCATTGACTTGACAGTGTAGTCGATTTCCAAACAGCAAGATTCTCTAATCATCTTTCGATCAATGCAAAATGATTAGAATTAAGCAAACCGGCGTTGACGGAGTATTGCATTCATAAAAGGATATCTTCTAGATACGAATGCAGCCATTTTAAAATTTCCTCTGAAGTCAGTTCAATGTATAATATGTAGTAATAAAAAACTATTTATAGGTAGATATCAACAAACAAACAAAGAGCTGGCATCTACCACAATCCTTTCCTATCCGTGCTTTTCTATGGAATCACCCAACGTGAACACAGCTGCATAAAGGCTAATTAATTAACAACATCCATTATTTTTAATACAAAAGGTTTACCGTTATACCTTTGTACTAATCTTACGTGGCTTTAATGAAAATGATATTTTAAGCAAATAATATGTGAGTCTTGATTACTATCTTACGGATTTATTAAATCAAACAGTGTAAAACTAAAAAACAAATAGAATTAAAACTAACTACCTATTTAAAAACAATTAATTAATATTAATAATAATAAACTAATTATAATAAGATATTTTTGTCTTGATATTTTCTATGAAATTAACTAATAATCTTCATTGATTTCTATCTCCAATAAGCTTCTATGAATTCTATAGTATTAGTAATGGAGTTGCAAAAAGTATAATTAAAAAGAATAGGTTCGAAAAGTAACTTAGGACATTCCTTATCAGGCATAAAACTACCGAGGTGGCAAATTCGTGTTTTAGGCATTTTAATCATTGAATTTATTTATTTTCATTCACATAATGTAGCACAAACTATTCAGGTCGACTTTTCTTAAGGCGTCAGAAAAATTTGTTCATGGAATATACTTTTTGTTATGAAATACCCCCAAAAAGTCATCCCAGGAACGCGACCATAAGTAGTTATCTACGGACAACAACAGCTAAAACACATACAAAGAAATTTTATTAATGCTTATCAAGTATACTTATTACTACTACAGCCTATTTACGGCCCACTGCTGGGCACAGGCCTCCTCTCATCACGAGTGGGTTGGGTTATAGTCCCCACGCGGGCCCAGTGCGGATTGGGGGCTTCACACACATTTTTGATTAACTTCGCAGATACGTGCAGGTTTCCTCGCGATGTTTTCCTTCACCGAAATGCTCAGTGGTAAATTCAAATTGAATTTCGCACATAAATAATTTTAGAGGTGCGAGCCGGATTTGAACCCGCTACTGCATGAGAGGCGGTAGGTCAAACCACTAGGCCACCACGGACTCCTCAGTATACTTATTAACTTAGTAGGTATATTGGTTGGTTTTGTGCCTACAAATGAAGTAATTTTTGGATTGAAAAAATAGAAGATGATCTTCTTTGCATCGATAAAAACCAATTAAACCGGCCCAGTAGTCAAGGTGAATCAGTCAGTCCAGAATGCGGCAAAACTAGACCTCCTTTTTTGAAGCCGGTTAAAATAACGTATACACCTATTAAGTAAAGCTCTTTGCTCTACCGTATTTTACAGATCCACATCGCTCACATTAAGTAATTTCAGTAAAATAAGCACATCAGACCTGGTGAAGGTCGCGGGACGTCGGTGGATGTGAGCGGCTCAGAACCGGTCGGAAAGAATTGGGGGAGGCCTATGTTCAGTAGTGGACGTCTATCGGCTGATATGATGATGATGATGATGATGATGATGATGATAACGCGCATGAAAAAGCTATATCTTACTCACAAACCAATAGTACATTACAGACCTAGGGCGGTGAATTCGTTAATGTCCCAGATCGCAGGTGTTTGTGACCCGAACCGAAGGTGAGGGCCATAAATATGCGATCTGGGGCTTTACGAATTACCGCCCGTGGTTTGTCAAAAGTTTTACGTGTTACCTTGGCCAGAAAGTGCGATTTTCTTTCCGCGTAGCGGGCAGAAAATCACAGTTTACGGCCATGGGTGACGTAAAGAAAATTAAATACCTACTACGTGTACAAAAATGAACTCTGAGTACTTAAATAGGTAGGGAAATAATGCTAATGGAATTCGATTCGCACGGTTTCATTTCATTTAATACCTAAAAGAAAAACCGTGTGAAAAATAATGAATCGTTGGAAAGGAAACGTCGTGTGGCATGAAAGACATTCGTAGAAAAAAAGCGTAGGAACTTCGAGATAGGTACCACTTCTATTTTATTAATTCATGTTTTTGATTTATTTACGAAGTCATTAATAATTTATAATTAAATAAATAATCATTTTTTTAATTTTTACTTCATATTAATAATGATTAATAATTTCGTAAATAAATCTAAAACACGAAGTAGGTAAATCATGTAGCAAATTACTGTCTCTTTCATCCAAATTATTGTCACAGATCTGATAAAAAATGGGTGTTATTCATCTCGTGTTTGCAGTTTTATTAATCATACCTACCTACCTACTGAAAATGTGTGTGACACTACTAATATGCTTCTAGTGCATATATCCGTTCAGTCAGCGAGGTTGCTTTGAATTTACGAGTGCCTTTTCCCAAATACTACATCAATAGATAGCGAACGTTAATAGCGTGGGCGGTTGGCCTGACGCCCGAAGAACAGATGCCGCGCCCAGCTTTGAATCGAAAATACTTCAACACCCACATTAGTAGGTATACGTGATGTCATGTTATATGACTACAATGAACTTGCAGGCTCTGATCCTGCAACTTTGACGTTGACTACGATTGCAATAACACCAGAATAATAACTTAATTACTGGCCTTTGAATAATGCATAGAATGTGAAGCGGTGTAATAATTACAGAACCGATTAATAGTACATTATTGCAGAGGCCGCCAAGTAGCGCATTGCCGGACGAATCAGTTAGAAGGCTGAGCGAAGCAAATGTATACGAGTCCGGCAATCGCAATTGCGGCCGAGGTATATATAATGCTTTTCTCAAACAGCGAGGAAATACGTAAGGTCAGTCGGGGCAAGTGCGCCAGGATGGGGTAAGTGCGCCTAACATAAATATATCGAAACCTATAAATATTACTCAACTAGTAGTTGGCTGTTTACAAGGCATAGGGGCGAAATAAATTTAGGCGCACTTACCCCACATCAGTATTTACTACTTCCATGATCGTGGATGATTTGGCCATGGAAGTTGTACTTATTACCTCCATGGATTTGTCAGTTTCTCTACAGAGGTGTCTCAAATAGCAAGCGAATTAAAAAAAAACACACACGACAATAATGTTTTTGCTGGCCAAGGCCGGCAATGGACAGCCTCGCGTCTTCTTTTTTTGAAAGTAACACGAACATTTCCGAGCATGTTTGAGAAAAATACTATTGTTTATATGAATTTAAAAGAAGCCGTGGTGGCCTAATGGTTCGACCTACCGCCTCTCATGCAGAGGGTCGGGGGTTCGTATCCGGCTCGCACCTCTAAGTTTACTTATGTGCGAAATTCAATTTGAATTAACCACTGAGATTTTCGGTGAAGGAAAACATCGTAAGGAAACCTGCATGCACCTGCGAAGCAATTCAAAGATGTGAAGTCCCCAATCCGCACTTATAGCCCAAACCTTCTCGTGATGATAGGTGGCCTGTGTCCAGCAGTGGGACGCAAATAGGCTGTAGTAGTAGTAGTAGTAGTAGTAGTAAGTAACTTAATGAGTGCTTATGATCAAGAAACTTTTCGATACGATATCAAGGAAATATAACAAAACTGTATAGGTATTACATATTCCCACCCATGGTTGCATATTATTTGATATTAGTGGTTCATATAAAATATTAAACTATACATGTAGGTTATAGGTACGTGTTTATCAAAATAACAGATCTGCATAACTTAACAATACAAAGAAGGTTTGTTAGTGGCCTTATCGGAATTCATATTGCATTCTTGGAATCACGTCATATTTCATTTGAACATAAGTAACTACCTACTAATCAAGATTTAATGTCTGACATATAATATCGCTCGCTGTAAAGTTTATACGAGTATAAACATCTAACGGGAAGTCTTTTTTTTATTTTCTTTCGTTTTTACCGTAGGTACTAAGTACTTATTATTCGCGTTGGAAATGATGAAAAAATAAAATTAATGTTAGATTACACTTTTATTTTATTGAATGACGCGTCTCGTTTTATATTTGTTGGTTAGGCATTCAAATGATAAGATTACATTAAAATGCATGGAAAATGCGATGGAAAGTTTTCAGAAGATAGTACATCCATAATCCTAAAATTATCGTGTTCCTATGATAATTGTTGCAATCCATACTTAATGTTTCATTCAACCATAGAGCGATAATTCATGTTTTCATTCAGTAATATTCAGAAATTAATGAAAACAGCGAAATAGGTATTTGACAGCTATTTGCGACGTTGCCAACTTTCGGAGTAAACCCTCTTAATGTAATAAAATAGCGAATGTTTATTTTTCGTATTTTTAGCCGGTTCGTTACCCGGGTGAAAATTGCTATTTATAGAAAACATGAATGCAGTTTTGTTTCTTTTTAAAAATAAAGGAATGTTTCCTTTCAGTAAAATGAGCTAACTTGAGGATTTAAGGTAGGTATAGGTAGCTCCTCTCCGGGGTCCATAGATTATTTCCACCCTGTATTTTAATTGATGGTCGGTCTAATTAATAAAATAGACTCCCTACGCTGTATTTTAAAGTTGATATTTCACAAAAAACTAAAAAAAAATATAACTGAGTTTTAGGGTTCCGTAGGTCCGTAGCTATATGGAATCGTCATGTCCATCTGTCTGTCTGTCCGTCTCTCATTTTTCTCGGAGACTAATGGGTAGTTAAGATACTACTGTATGGTAAGTACCTATGGTTGTAGTTCTACGAAGAGCTACAAAATGATGTAGCTAGTACGATTTAGATAACAAAACAAAAAAAAATAAAGGCGGCAGTCCATACAACTGAGATGAAAAAATAATTGGCACCAAATTTTACAAGTAATAGTGGAGCAGAGATATTATTGTCCTAAATATACTTTGATTGTAATAAATTGAATAACAAAGAAACTAGGAACATTTTAGTTTTCTCCGTATAAACTTCAATTTTTTGGCTGTAATAAAGTATTATGTGTACCAAGTTTCGAGTCAATCTGTTTAGTAATTTGGGAATAAAAGCGAAAATACGTTTGTATGAAAAGTTGAGAAACGCCGAGCGTACTGGGGACTCTTAAGAGAAAATAGCAGCGTAGAGTATCATCGGGCTAGGTCTTTGAAAATGATATGAAGGTTTCTAAATAAGTTTTTTATTTACCAAAGACACATTTTGAGATATATTCGTTTTTTTCAAGTGGTAAAAAGTGTATTGAGGGTTGAATTTTGTCTTGTGGACATTAAATAATAATAATTTATTTAAGTAATAATAACAACAAGACAATAATTCATCAAATCATAAAAAAGTAAAGTTAACCTTGTATCAATATCACATCGACACGTCTTCCTGAACATCTATAGAAAAATAAAATATCTATAGAAAATTACAGAAGTAGGTACCTACCTACCTACTTATAAATATAAATGGTTAAGTAGTTTATAACACAATTTTACTCACCCACTGCATTTAACGCCAAGCAAATAGAAAACAAAAGAAATATTTTCCTAAACATTCTGATCACTGAAGGTTTTATTATTTACGTTTTCTATATTTTATGCAGGCTATCTTTATATACACTTAAATTACGAAGTTAACAGTCCACGCAAACTTAATAAACGTAGGGTATAATTTAAAGTTCACGACTTTGCGTAGTTGAATACGTAGACAAGTTTTACGTACAAGCGACGTGCTCTCAACGCGACTGATAAAACTCAACTGTTTACATTTACACTACAAAGTGAACGAATGAAACGGGAGAAGTTCAATTGCGATAGTACCTATTCATTTTATGCCGCGCAAATAACTTGCCAGAAAACAAAAATGATTGTCTTCAGTAAATTTCATGAATTTGTAAATTTTGTTACATTGAGTTGTTTTCGAAACTCAATGAATTTTTATCTAGAAACCTTTTAGAAACGATGATTTACATTTACAATGAAAGGGTTCAATGATCAACTTGACAGTAAAACAAAACGAAACGTCAATGTCAGTCCATCAGCTGGGAAGCAAGCACTTCGTTTTCGTGTGTACAATATTTTAAACGAACTATGTAATAAACAAAAAAAAACGTAAATAAAAGTCATATCCAAATAATCAACTGACCATTAATACTCAGAACTTTGAACTAGTGTAAATGCTACGTCCTTCATAACAACATAACCTACAATGGCTACAAAGATGTTGAGGAATATTTTAAGAACTCGGCCGTCCAACATGATGTTTAAGCGATGGGAAAATACAGAAAAGAAGGTCATTACGTACGATCCCTTTGTGAACAAACCAAAGAAGAATAAAGATACTTATTTACAAGTGATAAAGATGTTTGAAGAGCGGGACACTCGGCGCCGCGGTCACGTAGAGTTTATTTACGCAGCTTTGGGTAGAATGAAAGAATTCGGTGTACAGAAAGATCTGGAAGTTTACAAGGCGCTGATAGAAGTGTTACCGAGGGGAAAGATGATTCCAGAAAATGTATTCCAAGCAGAGTTCATGCATTATCCAAAGCAGCAGCAATGTGCAGTTGACTTGCTTGAACAAATGGAAGACTGCGGTATTTTATTCTAGTTACTTTATAATAAAGCAGAGTAATAATACTATACTTACTTACCCTGACTAGTCAATGGATTTATACCTAAAAAGATGTTTTTCCATATGTAATTTTCAAATTCTTAATGCCCAAACATAATCTTTGATAATATTTACTGTTTGAAGTTGAACTGTAACTTGACTTATAAATTATAAACTGCCTTTTATAATGATCGTTGGATGTTTTATAAAATATTGAAATTGTTTAAGGTGTCATGCCTGATACTGAAATGGAACAAATACTCCTCAACACATTTGGTCGAAGAGGGATACCACTCAGAAAGTTTTGGCGCATGATGTACTGGATGCCCAAATTCAAGAACCTCAGTCCATGGCCTTTGCCAGAAGAGCTTCCGAACGATGTCTTAGACTTAGCCAGGCTTGCAATACACAGGATATCATCTGTAGATCCTGATACAAAGGTTGAAGTTTGGCAGGTACTGAAATAAGATTCTTGCTTACATCTTTGAATAAGTTTTTATATTGTGTTTGTTCTATCTCATGCTTTTTTCAATATTATTTTTAGACGGAAGAAATTGAGGCATCATTGGACAAAACATGGATAGTCAGTGCTCAGAGTAAGGTACAAAAAGTTTTGCTGTCAGAACAGCCCCCAGATGAACCATTGGTTGTTCGAGGCCCATACAAAGTCTGCATGAAAGACCAATTTGTGACATACTTTTTATTACTAGGAAAAACAAAACCAGAGTTAACAGATGACAGAGATCCAGATGGTATAGTATTGACATATTATTGCTGTGTGGATTGCATCATATTTGATTTCTTAACTAAAAAGGAACTTTTTATAATTTCAGATGTATCAAATATAAAGAAACCTTTAGGCATACCAGGCTACATCGGGCAGACAACATTGCCCTCAGTAAGATGCACTGTACATGAACAGGATGATGGCACTATTCTCTCTATCTGTGCCACAGGTATTATTCGGATGGTGTTTTGCAATAATGTGTCAACGTACATTAATTTTTCATTCGATTGTATGATCTATTCATTAAAGATAAAATGCAAATCCCAATTAAAACTTCTTGTGGGTTAACACATTATTGCAAAATACCACTCTTTGTAGTAAAGGCACAGATTTATTAAAAAATACTCTGCTGTTATCTTGATTTACAACGAATTTTGTGTGAAATCTGTTACAGGTACATCATCAAGGGATTCACTGCTGTCCTGGATTAGATTACTAGAATTGAATGGTAATCCTTTGTTGTCCAGTATACCTGTCATATTTACTCTGACAGCGCCACCATCTGGTGTTGCAATACCGGACACCCAACCTGCCACTGTCAATGACGAAAAAGTGGCAAACTCTAATTAAGTAAATTGTATAGATTGTTGAGTTGTAAATAAAATTCAAGCTTTAATAAACTTGACTTTATTTTTCATATTTATCCTGTCTATCTTACAATAGCTAGTGCTTATTCATATGGTGTTTAAAAATAAATGTCCCTAATTAAATGATACCTCCACATTCTATTGGTCTTTCTAAACAAGTCCACAAAATACTTAATCACACACTGTGCACTGTTTTAGTCACTGCAACTTATGTTTCTTTTTGGTAATTTACTAACACATTTGTGTTCACGAAACAAGTGGTGATTAGAAAAGCCAAATTCATGTCCATTCATAGTCCTCATCCTCAACAAAGGAAATGGTCCCCCACTGTCAAGTGATGTTGTGCCAGTCCGTTTGTGGTAACAGGTAAGTTTCATTGTCGCTCCTGATGACGGTGACACCAGCTCCATAATACGGAATCACATAAGCTGAGCCATCAGAAGGTCCAACCACCTGTGAAATGAAAACGGTTAATATGACAAACAGGACTTGATTGTTTCAAATAGTAAACTAGAGGTATAGTTGAAAAGTGAATGTAATATAATAAAATAGCATGAATTACCTGTGCTGCTATCAATATAATATCCAATAGCTGCCCCAGGAACATAAAGCCCAATGTGCACAACTTAGCAAGTCCAATTCCAGGGTAGCCCAGGTAGAATCTATCCAGGCCAAACATTCCGAGGAAGACAGATAGCAGAAGAGCTATCTCCAGGGAATAACCGTTGGTCCATTTACAGGGCATCTTTCTCGTGAATGTAGAGTTTCTTGTGCCTTCACATATTATTCCTGTAGCAGCAATGCACTGAACTGTAACAAAAAAACTTGAGTGTTTAACTGGATTTAGAATAATGTTGATTTTCAATTGAAAGTTACTTTGATATATGTTAAAAATCTTTCTTTTTGTAACCTTTTCAACACAGTGTAGTATATAGTGAGCAAAATATGCAGAATTTCATATGACTTACTTCATAGTAAGTGCTCATACACTACGATTAAGTTTCATTATTGAAGTGTATGAGATATTTTTGTTATTATATCCTGGTAAAAATGTTACCGCTCACCTTCAGCTTCCCCTTCCGACGCTATTTCTTTCCCCTGAACACAACCACGAAACTGCTGTGTGTCAGGGTCTATTTGGTTTATACTAGGATCCGGACAAATATACTGTCCTAATCGTAGAGTACTACAGTCCACCAACTCTCCTTTCGGCTCATCCGAAGACGTAGCAGAAGAACAAAAATATAAAAAAAGTAAACAGATAAAGTTCCTCGACATGATTCACACTTTTTACCAACACAAAATCTTGTTTATGAATGCCATGAGTAATGATGTCATTGCATTAGAGCTCTGCGGGTGGTTTTAACAGTCATCATTGTTAATTAATAAGGCCATAAACATACGTTTTCAAATGAATATTACTTTCAATAGCGATTTCTTTGTAATTGCACACATATAATATTGCACAGCACAGTGCACAGCTTGCGTCAAACTAACGTAAATGTCAAAGGGTGCGTTCCGTTTTGCGCTCAAAGCGCTCACAGCGTTCACAACGCTCAGAAGTGTCCCGAATTGATTGTCACACTCACGACAGTGTGAGCGCGTTTTTGATTCGGAATGATCATAAGCACGCTCACGGCACCAACACTAGTATATTATACTATATTTATATTTTCAAGTATTTTGCATGTTAAACGCATATACATGACTATAGAAAATTATATTATAATACATATATGATTTTTAGTTTTAATTTGATGTGATTCTCGTTGTGTTCTTTTAGAGTACATTCGATATTGTTTTGTATTTTCAAAGTGATTTTACTTACTGTTAATTACAATTAAGTATTCTTTTGTAATTCTTAATTTTAGGCTGCAGCTGAAAATCAGCGTTGTGGCTCCTAGCCACAGCATCATGCTGAGCTGTCCAGCCCTTTCGGCTGATTGTTATATTTGCTGTTTTTTTTATAAAGTGTATTTCTTTTATTTTTACGCCGAATAAACCATTCTTATTCTTATTCTTATTCTTATAGTAACTGACAATCTTTTTTTTTAAATAGGGAATCATGTCCTGTCAAATGTATAGTCAAATGTCACTTTGACGTTTGCGCTCACAGCGCCCATGCCCCGCAGCGTGAGCACCGTGAGCGTTGATCGATGACGTCATCAATTTCCTGAGCGTTGTGAGCACGCTCACAAAGTGTCCCGAAATACGCTCAAAGCGCTGTGAGCGCAATTCGGAACGCACCCAACCACTTTCAGCACCTGTACGAATGACATTTCACAGAACTATTTTTATGGAGTGAAGAAAGGATCCGAAAAAAAGTAAATAGGATTCACAATCAGCCGGAGAAAAATTGCCCGTCAAAACGGGTGCCCGAACAACACGGGCACCCGTTTGGCGCTCAGTAAATTTGACACTTAAGTTTTACAGTGTTAGGTTTACTTTTGTATAAAATATTTACCTTGACACATATTAGGTCCTTACATATGAAATTGGCGTTTCATATGGCAGAAATGAAAACGATTTTTTTTTATGAAACTATTTTTTTATTTAGTCAAAGTATGTACCATGGCTATCTATGCACTTTTGCCATCTCGAAGGTAGTTCATTGATTCCTTTACTAAAAAAAGTGTGTGAGCGAGAATCAATAAAATCTTTGAAGGCCGTTTGGACAGCCTCGTGAGAATTGAATTTTTTTCCTTGCATGAAGTTGTCCAAATTCCGAAAAAAATGGTAATCAGTTGGAGCAAGGTCCGGGGAGTATGGTGGGTGTCGAAGACATTCCAGTCGCAGCTCCCGTAGTTTTGCGGCCGTCAAACGTGCCGTATGTGGTCGAGCGTTGTCCTGAAGCAGCAGTGGGCTAGATCGATTGACCAGTCTGGGTTGTTTAATGGCTAGCTTTTCCATCATCGTTTGCAATTGTTGACAATACACATCAGCCGTGATTGTTTGCCCAGATCTTAAGAAACTGTAATGGATGACACCGGCACTAGTCCACCAGACACTTACCAGTACCTTTTTCTGAGTCAACTTTCGTTTCGGGCAGAATTTGGCTGGTTCACCTGGGTTCAACCATTGTGAAGAACGTTTCCGGTTGTCGTACAAGATCCATTTTTCATCACAAGTAACGATACGATTCAAAATGCCTTCATTATTGTGCCGGTTGAGAAGTGAAACGCAACACTCGACGCGTGTTTCTTTGTTTGCGTCGCTCAATTCATGCGGTACCCATTTTTCAAGTTTTTTCACTTTTCCAATTTGTTTCAAGTGAATCAAAATGGTTTTATCACTCACACCGAAGCCTGCCGCTAACTCTGACGTGGTTTGCGATGGATCTGCTTCCACAATTGCTTTTAATTCTTCGTTATCAACTTGTGTCTCCGGCCGTCCACGAGGCTTGTTCTGTAGGTCAAAATTTCCAGAACGGAAACGTTGGAACCAATAACGTACCGTATTTTCTTTTGCAGTAGCTTCCCCATACGCATTGTTAATCCTACGAGCCGTTTCTGCAGCACTAGTGCCGAGGTGAAACTCATATTCGTAAATATAGCGATATTTTAAGTTCTCCATATTGTGAACAGAACGATGTGAAAGAAAAACAAATGACGCGATAACAAATAAATTTCGTAATTCGAACACAGAAATACATGGTCTTAAATTTGAAATAAATTTGAATTTGGAATTCCTAGCCGAACGCCACATATTTTGAATCAAAGTTGCCAGTTCGCCAAACGCCAATTTCATATGTAAGGACCTAATATTATAAAGAGGCGTTATTAGCATATTGGCACGTATTTTCTAATGTCTGTTTGCTCCATATATTTTGACATATTCTGTTAGGCACTGTTCGTCTATATGTTATTATAGGTCAATGCATTGAATATAGCAGTTTTAGTTTAATAGTACTAGTTTCTGCCAACGGCTTCGCCCGCGTGGAATTCGGTTATATCATGTACTCGCGGGAACCCTGTGTTTTTCCGAAATAAAAAGTAGCCAACTATCTTCACACCCAAGTTACCCAACCCACCAAATTTGATCTAAATCGGTATAGTGGTTTAAGCGTGAAGAGGTAACAGACAGACCGACAGACTGAGGTATTTGTACATCTGTATAATATTATAGTATGGATTAAAGCTGTTTTTCAGATCTCTACCTCTATTAATAGACTCACCCAGTAAACGTCACTATACTTACTATAGTATAATCTAAGTCTGTGATACTTACGTATTATTACTCACTATACGGTATCCTCTTAAGGCATTTCGGCTGTTGAGTTACATGTATTTGCCGCTGACTGTGTATGAGATCATCTTGGTCGTAAGAGGTCAGTCAGACTCGCCGAACAGTTGTTTCCGACGAGCAAATCTATTTATCCAATTACCTATATATTTCTTACGTAACCTGCGTAGCGGAAATTAAAAAAAAGCTGCAATTATTTTATTAATGGGGCGCTTTTAACTTTTCATTGCATAAAAAAAAACTATTTTGAAGGTGGACTGACGCGAGCGTGAATTGAAACGCACTTGACTCTCGAGGACACTCAGCGCACCCTCGCGCGCGACTCTTGGAACCATCACGAACCCACTTCAATTCAAATTTCGCGTTGCTTCAATTAATTGCACGTTGTTCCATATGATCGAATTTTATTTGAAAACTAAGTGATAAAATCCTGAAATAACCCTTTATTTTAGGATTTTATAGCATGTGAAAAACGATTTTTTTTAGCTTATAAAGTATTGCACCTTTAGTTATCCTGAAAGTTGGCAACGTCGCAAATAGCTGTCAAATGTTTCGCTGTTTTCATTAATTTCTCAATATTACTGAATTAAAGAAGAAGTTATCATTCTATGGTTGAATGACGCGTCTCGTTTTATATTTGTTGGTTAAGCATTCAAATGATAAGATTACATTAAAACGCATGGAAAACGCGATGGAAAGTTTTCATAAGATAGTACTTCCGTAATCTTAAACATTTCATGTTCCCAGGATAATTGTTGCAATCCATACTTAAGGTTTTATTCAACCATAGAGCGACAATTCATATTTTCATTCAGTACTTAATATTCATAAATTCATGAAAACAATGAAATATTTGACAGCTATTTGCGACGTTGCCAGCTTTGGGAGTAAACGCTCTTAAGGCCTGCATTAGATAAAACCCGTCGCGCCTAAAATCGAACTCATATCATTAAAATCATTTTCTTAATTAGGTTCCATTACAGTTTAGTCAGTTCATCATCCATCATCGTTGTCGTTATTGCTGAACAATTGAACATAAGCGCTCCCAAAGGTGGCTTAAGTTATCGTCCCCTCCAATCGATCGCAGCAGCATGCGGCCGACATGAGTTTAATGATATTTTTATAAACAAGCGCATATTCAGCTTCAGATCGAGGAGGGCAGATATTTTAATGTATGAGAAGACTAATTCCCATGCGAGTACTTAGGTACCTACATTTAATATTTATTTAATTACTTCAATTTTACACAGTTTAAATGCACAAAAGATTTTTTTTTCGCCAAACTTATTCATTACCTACCCGAAGCTTGGAAATATAACGGCTACAAGCAGTTTAGACGGCAAAGTCCTGAAAATTTTTAAACTTTTTTGCCCCTGTGAGTCCTGTGACAGCGGTGAAAAAGTAGCAATTAACCTAGCGGTGTAACGAGCGGCCGCGGCTAATGTGCTCAATCCGCCGGTACACAAGGCGAGCCACGTTTGTGGAGGGAGATTGCACACTAACCTCCGAGAATCGGAAGTGAACTTCCTATTCCCCTCCCTATAAAATCCCTTCATTATCTCGAATAGAGCTCCTGCTTAAATACTAAATGTAAAAAAATACCTAGGCACTTTTCCAGTTTGTAAAAGTGACCCGTGAGCCGGCTGGGTCATGCCATGGGTCCTGACATATAATGCATAAGTACCTTCGCTGCTTATTTGCGAGCAACATGCTGGCAATCGCTGTGGTACTTACCTATCTATTTCTTTTGACACAGCAGGCTCATTGCATTCGGAATCGCAAACCAATGACCAAACGCAATACACTGCTTTTGGACAAATGAAACACTAAATCATTAGGTGAACCTATTATTACTCTTATATAGCAAATGGCATTTAAAGACCGATATTAGGTTACTTATGGATGGGAGTGTGGGGGTGGACAGGCATGGATTGCTTAGGGCATCAAGTACATAGTCTTAATCCGGCACTGCATACTTACATAGGTACCTACATGTTTTTGTACTCAACTCGTAGCCTATTTCATGCACAAATGTACAAATGACAAGGCTACATTTTAATTTAAGTCAGTCAGTGTGCACGCCGCCTACCGCTTTAATTACAGCGAGTAGGTTGTGGCTCATTTCATTTCACCAACGAGTCCTTTGTTTACCGCCTGAAATGCGCGGAGACACCTGCGGGAAGCTAATTACATGTGGCATTACGGAAGACGTGCGCTAGATTAATTCATGACTTCAAAACAGATTTTACTTGCCTAGATTTTGCCAGAAGCGGTGGTGGCCTAGTGGTTCGACTTACCGCCTCTCGTGCAGAGGGACGGGGGTTCGATTCCGGCTCGCACCTCTAAGTTTACTTATGTGCGAAATTCAATTTGAATTTACCACTGAGCTTTTCGGTGAAGGAAACATCGAGAAGAAACCTGCACGCATCTGCGAGGTAATTCAAAGATTTGTGTGAAGTCCCCAATCCGTACTGGGCCCGCGTGGGGACGCAAATAGGCTGAAGTAGTAGTAGATTTTGCCATGGTACTTTTAAGATACTTATTATTTGAAACAAAAATGGCAGAGAGTAAACAATATTCGATTTGATACTGGGTGACTTCGAATTAATAGTACAGTCGAGTTCATTAATATGTGTACACTTTTGGACCTTATTACAACGTAGTAAGGTGCAAAAGTGTGTATATACTGGCGAACTCGAACAAACCAATGTTTTACACATGTATTCCTCAAACGAAACCCCTAAGTCTCATAAAAGTAACCTAAATGAAAAAAAGAACATTTTTTCCTAAAGTTTTATACGATCCCAATGTATGTAGATGATTTAATTCATCACAATCAACGACAAATTAAGCATTATCGAACTAATTTTAACAAAAAGATGGATAGATTGAGGATAGAGCAGCAAAAAAGAGAGGAAGTACTTAGACCACGTTGAAGTTCACATTCTCTTTGATGTGCTTGGCTTAAGTGCACACTTTGAATATTTGATGCGTTTCAGTGCAAGGCACGAGCTCCTCGCAGCGAATGCTTTTTAATTTAGGAGGTAAGTATTGATTATGCTCTATGGTATGACGGCTAAATTAAAAGCGTACTTTCAAAAATCTCAAAAGAATCCGTGAATACTGAAATTTATGGGAATCGTTGTCACTCGCTTTCAAACTTTCTTCACCATCATATAGGTAGGTAGGTAATTTAATGTGTCCATTTAAAACATTGTTATTATTGAGCAGTTTCTTTTTGTGACCTGCCAGCAAGGGCAGTTTATAGAAATGTAGGTACAGGTTTACACAACTTAGAAGGCGCGTGGATTAAGCAAAAATAGACTCTGCGTCAACGGCTTAAGTACTTCGCCGCGCGCCTTCCAAGTTGTGTCGTGCTATATCTGTTTACCCGAAATCAATGATAGCAGAGGTGTAGTAGACACGTTTACTTTACTTATTACCAAGTATGAAATATACTTAGATAGGTACTTTTGTAGATAAATTATTCTGGTGTCTTCACACAAAGAAACAATATCATGTTTTGTGATTGCTATCTAAAAGATCAGATACTTTAGGTATACGTGTACAGGTAGGTACTTAACCTTTGTGTCTATGGGGTGAAAAACCATTTAAATTCAGATACGGCGCTTAACAAAGCCGTAAAGGTTGATAAGTCCCAGTTTCCGTTGTTACTATCAAAGGAGGTTGAGCAGGTTCACAAGAGGTACTTATGTAGGTACTTTCCCTTAGCATACGAGAAGGGTTCAAGGGTGTACGGGGAGGTATCTTATCTTACTAATATAATAAAGCTGAAAGTTTGTTACTCAATCATGAAAATCGGCATACAGATAGTTTGTAACCTAGATTAACACATAGGCTACCTATTATCCCGGAAATTCCGGAAAGTCACGGAAATATCCCGGAGACTCATTAGAGGGACCCCGGAAGAGGACTTTGGATAGAAATACCAGGGATCACAAAAATCTCATAATACCGGGAAACCCGGAAAAGGTTTTAAAAGTATCCTGGAAAAAGGGCTTTGGACATATAGTGTTAAATTCCATGTAGACGCGGGAAGTCGCGAGTAAAAAAAACCTCGTTTATAGTTATAAATGGGAAAATATGTAAGTATATGTATTGTGGTAGAAAGAAAACATTCTTAAAATAGCGTACTTCCATCATGAAAATGAAATCCTTTTACTCGCGTTCTGCGTGACCGTACTTTAAGAAATAACACGGACAATGTCCTTATCAAATTCAATAGTTAGCATTCATCGAAATGAGAATTATGAATACGAACTTTGTCTCAATAAGACCGTCGCAGTCATTAAAGGGAAACTTTTCCGTTTCAACAAACCCAGTAAACTCGGGATGGACTCATTATAATATTGAAAGAACTTGCTAACAAACCGTGGGATTTCTTACGTTCTGCATCCGGACAGAGCGACTAACGAATCAACTTTTTAAAAGTAGATCGTTTCGAGTTTTGTCGCGAAAGAAAACTTACAAGGCGTCTTATTCGAAAGCATAGTATTTTTTCCATTCGTTTAGACATCATGACATGGCTACAGTATGATTGTAAACTACAAAGGTACAGTCATCAACCAAAGTGGCTGAACAATCTAAGTACCTACCGAAAATTATCTGTACAGTGCACACGCTCATAATTCCCTAGCATTTCTTATTATTAAAAAAAAATAGGGACATAATTAAGGACTTACTGTAATCTACGCTTATTTTTTTCTCTGTGTGACGAAAGTAAACGATATATTAAGTATTAATTATTATTTATGTTTGTTTGTACCTACATTTCAATTATAGTGTCCTCTCCTTCTCTTCGATTTACTTCTTAATAAAATTTTACACCACGGGAAGAGATCGCTATTTAGCGATAAGTCCGCCTGTTGTTTACCTAGGAAGCCGTGGTGGCCTAGTGGTTCGACCTACCGCCTCTCATGCCGAGGGTCGGGGTTCGATTCCGGCTCGCACCTCTAAGTTTACTTACGTGGGAAATTCAATTTTGAATTTACCATGAGCTTTTCGGGGAAGGAAAACATCGTTAGGAAACCTGCACGCATCTGCGTGGTGATTCAAAGATGTCTGTGAAGTCCCCAATCCACACTGGGCTCGCGTGGGGACTATAGCCCAAACCCTCTCATGATGAGGGGAGGCCTGTGCCCAGCAGTGGGACGCAAATAGGCTGTAGTAGTATTAGTACCTACTTCTGTTTATTCACTTTTGCTGCCGATTGTATATCCGATTAACACTGAATAATAACACTGTGCTTCGGCTTGTATATCATAAAAGATCCATACATACGATCTCACTAAAGCGACACCTAGTATCAGAGGAATGTAATGATAGCTTGAATGCCCGCCTGTCCAATTTATCATAAAACCGGCCAAGTGCGTGTCGGGCCACGCGCAAAGTATAGGGTTCCGAAGTTGACGATGCCCACAGTACCTTTCTGACTTATTAGCATCTAGCTAGCCTGTGGTATGACGTGCCCGCCCGACGCCCCTGCCGCTCGAGAAATATCATTGGTCTTTTAATCATTTCATAAGTTGTTCGACTATGACTCGTAAGTTTGTACAGCCTACTTAGCTGTGATAGTTTTCCTTTCATTCAACTACGTTATATCTGCCACAGCCGTGATTTTTTTTCAGCCATCCAAATACCACCATTTAGCTGGCAGGGGGGGGGGGGGGCTAAAGCTTAATATTTCACAAACGCATCACTTAATCAAAAAATGGTTTTAACCCACAATATTTTTTTAATACCTATTCAACGATATGCCGCACCATGGGGTACGCAAGAAAAAAATATTACATCCCCACTTTACGAGTAGCGGAGGTAGACATAGACATAGACATTTATTTCTCAATATCAAATTACAGCATATATACCCTATAAAAAAAAAATATTTCAAAATTTTATTGTACCACTTTGTCAGCGTAACTAATATGTATATTCATGCCAAATTACAGCTTTCTAGAACTAAGCATCTCCGAGCAATAGTGCGGACAGACGGACGGACGGACGGACGGACGGACGGACGGACATGGCGAAACTATAAGGGTTCCTTGTGAACTTCGGAACCCTAAAAAGGAGTAAGTATTTCAAAAGGTTCTCGAATTTAAAACTTCATATTCCATTGGTTTAACTTGAAGAAAACGAAAATGTGAGAAATTATTCGTTTAATAAGAAAATACATAATTAAATTACAAACAGTTAACAAAGTTTTCAGTAATATCGACATGTCACTGAATTATATTTACCTACAATTAATAGAAAACGATGGGTAGACATCACTAGGACGAAGTTAATAGCTGTGCCTCACTCGAATACTTCGCTCCTTGTAGAGACGGCATCAACCGCGCCAGCCGGTGAACGAAGGGGATCTATTTAGAAATAATTCATATTGTCAAAAGAACTCAGGCAGGGCCTATATTCAAAGTCTTTAACTAGGGATCTCGCTCTTCCCTATAGGATCGCTCACGCGTCGCGTGAACTTTAAGCAGCTAGATTTAAAGTTCAACTTGACGCGTGAGCGATCCTATAGGGAAAAGCGAGATCTCTATTTAAGACTTCGCATAGAGCCCCTGATCATCGTCATCCGAAAATTCTGGCGAAATATTTCAACAGGCAGGACCCAGTTCAAATAGTAGCTAAAACTTTCCTTATAAATACGGCCCGACTTTACGTTCTAAGCGGCTACTAGTTACTAAGTTTTTTATTTTACGAAGGCGGTGCTTTTATGGTCGACCTGTCTTGCAAGTTAAATTGGACCCACTTTCCGATTTCCGATTGAGCTGAAATTTTGCACGAATATGTAAATCGCGTGACAATGCAATATTATGATGAAGTGGAGCTGATCTGATGATAGAGCTGGAAGGTGGCCATAGGAACTCCGTAATAAAAGTACATAAACCCATCGAATTTGGGCTCGTTTGATTCGTCTTGTAGGGTAGATGAAGGATTTACAAAGAAAAGTACAGTCAGCAATAAAAGCGTGTCCCAAAATTTTAATTTTTGACAAAACTTATTTTAACTAACTTTTTCTATGATCCAGAGGTGATTTATGTTCTATATTGAGGCATGTACTTACGTGTTGAAGCTAGGTGGGGGCTGCGACTGTTGCGGCGTCTGCTGCGCCAGGTTTCCGAACGTGAGTGTGTTCTGGGTCGCTAGGCTCTCGAACGTGGCGTTGGATTGCGTTGGCGAGCCGAATCCTGAACGAATATTGTGATTATTATTATTCTTTTCAGTTATACATATATAGATAAGTATCTACTGTCATTAATTAATATTTTCATTAATTTTTGTACCTTATATCACTATCTCTAAGATCTTAGATTTAAGTTAAAGTTACGGACTATACATCCCTTGAATGCAATTTTAGTATGTACCTATAGCTATATGTGTGTGTATTTTTATACATATCAATGCAAATGTAAATTAATTTTGAAAAAAAGGCCTTCTGCTGAGTTTGTTGCGGCGCTTCTTCTCAAGCAATGGGTCCTGGAAGCGCTGGTAAATTCATTTAAAAGTGACGTGTAAGTGCCCAGAAGTGGCGTATTTGCTGAATAAATATTTTGATTTGATTTTGACATATTACCATGAATTCATAATGGCACAGATCGATTCACGAAAGCCGGCACGGTTGGAATTAACTAAAGACTGGCGATTAAATGTGAAAATACCTATATATTTCTACCTAATTGCATTGGATTTGACTCTTTCATCGATCAAATGTCATCATGGCTGTCATCATTGATTGATTTTTTTCTAAAAAACCGGCCAAGTGCGTGTCGGGCCACGCGCAAATTATAGGGTTCCGAAGTTGAGGATGCCCACAGTACCTTTCTAAGACTTATTAGCATCTAGCTAGCCTGTGGTATGACGTGCCCGCACGACGCCCCTGCCGCTCGAGAAAAATCATCATTATAAGTTGGTCGACTATTACTCGTAAGTTTGTACAGCCTACTTAGCTCTGATAGTTTTCCTTTCAACTACGTTATATATGCCACAACCGTGATTTTTTTCAGCCATCCAAATACCACCATTTAGCTGGCAGGGGGGGGGACACGTGACTCTAACAAAAAATAGCACTTTAAAGCTTAATATTTCACAAACGCATCACTTAATCAAAAAATGGTTTTAACAAACCCACAATATTTTTTTAAGACCTATTCAACGATATGCCGCACCATGGGGTACGCAAGAAAAAAAATTTACATCCCCACTTTACGAGTAGGGGAGGTACCCTATAAAAAAATATATTTCAAAATTTTATTGTACCACTTTGTCAGCGTAACTAATATGCATATTCATGCCAAATTACAGCTTTCTAGACCTAAGCATCTCCGAGCAATAGTGCGGACAGACGGACGGACGGACGGACGGACGGACGGACGGACGGACATGGCGAAACTATAAGGGTTCCTTGTGGACTTCGGAACCCTAAAAAGAAACTGAAAAATACAGAAAGGAACCGAATTTCCCAACCCTACAGCCGACACTCGTACGATAGTGGTGCCAACTGGTGAGCAGGACTACGGGCAGAGGCAAGGTAATAATATAGACACCTTTTATTGCGGCGTACATGGGAAAATCTCTTTATGAGCAACATCCAGGGCGCATCAATTTTCCATACAAATCCTATAAGATGATTTGAGGCGCCATCTAGATGTTGCCCGTGGAGTTCAAATTTATATGCAGGGCTACCTAGGCAGCGACATCTATTATCGCATTTAACACTTATTACGGGCGTACGCTGATTTGTATGGAGGTTGAAATTCTAGGTTTACCTTACTTTTTCCATGATACGGGTCTCATTTGGATGGAATGTGGACTATCGTTTCTTTGCTCACCAGTGGGCGCCACTGTTGACTAAGGTCCAGAGCTATAGATGTCAAAGGCGACTTTATAAGATCGGCACCGAAACAAAGTTTTAAATCTTGAATCTCATTAAGTTTATTAATAACTATCATCATATCGAGTAGCTATGCCGCAATGTTGTGCAGTTTCGTTTAGTTCGGTTTTTTTTTCAAAGCGTTCACATTCGTCGCCAAATAATTAATCCATATTTGCGATAGTTTCACGAAGGAGATCACTTTTCAACAAGTAAATGAAAGAAATTATAATTTATATCACGAAGCCCGTCAAAACCAGTGAAAAGTGAATGTTATTGGACCTCACGCGACACTAGCGCCTCTAGTGGCAAATTCACACGCGATAGCCCCCATTGACTTACCAGCAGATGCACTGCTGCCACCGAAGGCAGGTGCTTGGGTGCCCCCAAAGGCGGGCGCGCCGAACGCGGGCGCGCCGCCGAAGGACGCCGCCGCGCCGAACCCGCCGCCCGGGCTGCGGCCGATCCCGCCGAACGAGGCTGGCGCACCGAACCCGCCGCCAGACGGCGACC